>OY720441.1:210923322-211166687 GCA_963082915.1 Dolichopus griseipennis
ACGGATTTGCGAAAATTTCAAAATCCTAGCTCCTTTAGTTTTTGAGTTATCGTGGTGACGAACGAAATATGCAATAAATGTATTTCTAAAACATAATTAAAAATTTAGAAATTTTCATATAATTCATTTAAATATAACAATAAATTTTACATAAATGCAACAAGTACCTTTCAATATAGCTTAAGTATTGTACACAATGTCTTAATTATATATCATCTTTGGTAAAAATTCAATAAAATATATGATATAATAAAAATTAAACAAAACAAACTTAACAGTTTATTAAAAAAATATTTTCTTTTTAATTTATAAAATTTTATACAAAATATGTTTTTTGGTAAAATTCTAAGCCTTTTAAAAATATAAAAGTGTTAAATAAAAACGGAAATAGGAAGAACCCTCGTGTATCAAATTTAAAGTTTTTATCTTCATGAATCTCGAATGTAAACTTTTTAATTTTGGAATTTCTTAAGAGCCACCTGAACCACCACTACAATTAAGTCTAAATTTCGGGGACACATAGGAAATTGGAAATATATTGAACTTTCGAAGGTTCCAGAACCCGAAACAATAGTGCGATTTCGCCCATATCCATTCTCCGTCATACTTTTAATACTAGTTAACCCTTGTGTTACCCTTGTGTATTTAACTTAACTTTAACACAATCGGAACGTTCTATCTTAATTTTAAGTTACTATTTTTATTAATTTCGATGATAAGCTTTTAAGCCTTCGGAAGTCTAAGATTAGTACTGAACCACCACTCTGATTAATCCAAAATTAGAGGAACCGCGCAGGAAACAATAAAGAGCACTCATGTACCAAATTTGAAACTTCAATGTACCAAATTTGTTTGAAGTTACTATATTTATTAATTTCGAAAATATGCTTATGTCGTCGGAACTGTGTGGCTCGTCCTCAACCCACTACTCCAATTGGTTCCAAATTTCAAGGACACTAAGGAAATAGAAAGGGACACCATGATACCAAATTTGGAGGTTCTATTTTCATTGGTTTCGGAATTATGCTCGTTTGGCCTAAATTCGATCAAAGTTCTAAGTTCCGAACCATTTGTACATTACCCACCGTAAGCAATCACCGCCGTAGTTTCATTACCAGTACCCTACAACACAAATTTGAATTTTGATAGCGATTTTGAAGATAGCGTTATTAATTAATGAGTTATCGTGATTTCTGATATATGTTCGTTAGCGCTTAGACCGATTAAAAGGTTCAGAATCCGAACCTGTGGGCCGATTTCGCCCATTTGTAATCCCCGCCGTACTTTCAGTACTAGTAACCTACAGTTGAAATTTAGTCAAGATAGCTCCATTTTTTTTTGAGTTATCGTGCCTACGGACGGACGGACAAACGGACATGGCTATATCGACTCAGGAGGTCACGCTTATCACAAATATATATACTTTTCCATATCTAGCTCGCTTCCTTTAGGTGGTTACAAACACCATACCAAAGTTAATATACCCTTTTCCTATTTCTATTTAAACTATTTCATAGGTGTAGGGTATAATAAAAAATATAAGATTAAAATTAACATACCCCTTTGGATTATGTTAAAAAATTGAATTTAAATAATATTTTAAATAAAAGAATAAAAAGGATATAAATAGAATTATAGAAATAGCTTGGAATACCATAGAAATTTTCTATTGTGTCCAGAATTTATATAAAATAAAAATATATCAAAAGTCACTCAAAATCAACTTTTATTTAATTTTGTTGGAAGTTGTTCTATACAACAATTTAGAGCTAGATGCTACATCTCTGTGATTTAGTGTAGCGCTACTTCAGTTTGAACGCGACTATTGCTTAAAATTTTTCGAAATTTTTTTACATCAAAAACAAATGTACAAAACAAATGTATTATCAGAGTAGGTTATAGGCAAAAAAAATAAAAAATTAACAAAGACACTCTATCAGCGGTGGGGTGTTTTTCGTTTTTTATTTTAAATATTACAAAAAGATGGGTCATAAATTGAAATATTTTGAATTTGATATACATATATTAATTTTTTTAAATATTTTTATTAAAGTACAATATCTTAATTGCAATGTTTTTTTAAATAACGATAGCCAATCAAACTACTAATACACAAATTTGTTAGTAAGTCTCACATTTCACATCACAAGTCATTTTCATACAAGGTAATTCGATCATCAATTGTATTGATAGAACAAAAACAGATATGTATTCGAAATAGAATATAGAGGTAAATATAAAAAAAACGAGGAAGAGTGTGGTAGAGTAGACTGTGTCAACCCTGGGATACCCGTATGACCGTTATATAAACATTATATCATTTATAAATATTAATTACTTTAGTCAAAATTTCAAAATTATAGCTTCATTAGGTGTAGTGTAATGCTCATATAAAAGAAGGAGTTGTATGGCAGCTACTCGAACCCTCTGCAGTAGACCAACCAAATTTTTCAGAAACTTTGGCCATTAAACTAAACTACTTTTGCCAAAATTTCAGACACGCAGCTGTAATAGGTACAGAGTAAAGCTCATAAAAAAAAGCTAAAAAAGAAGTTGTATGGCAACTGCCCAAACCCATGGATCAAAATGGCTGGATTTCAATAGCTATGACTGCTATAGCAAAAAAACGGATTTGCGAAAATTTCAAAATCCTAGCTCCTTTAGTTTTTGAGTTATCGTGGTGACGAACGGACATACATAGCTAAATCGATTTATTTTGCGATTCTGATCCGATCAATACACTTGAGTCTATATCTACCTCCCCTCCTTCTCTGCGTCACAAGCGTAATGGCAAATTTATTATACCATTTGACTATAATAGTCATACGGGTATAAAAATTAATATGAATTGAATTTTTTTTTATTTTTGTTAAAATTGTAATAGGAAAGGTTCCAGAAAAATTTTAAAGTAATAAAAGGATTAAGTTTTTAGTTTCTCACTAATCAAATTGGTATCGCGAAATTAATTTTTTATAAAAGTCTTTTTTATATTTATTACGAAAATAAAACGACAAAATTTTAGATATTAATTAAAATTATTTTTAATAATGTACTTATATTCTAAACAGTTATAACCAACTAACTTTTATGTATTTTACTGTTTTCATAATTACTTAAACTAAACTTAAAAAAACTAAAACTAAGCATTTCTTATTAATTAAGTTGCTAATGTCAAATTATTCATTTAAACAACATTGAACTTGAAGAGTTCAAGGTTTTTGTCATTTAAAAAAAAACAAAAAAACAAAAATAATGTAAATTCAGCATTTTTACATATTATATTTACGAATTTTCTATATGAATATAAATATTTAATTTTAAGTTAAATTTTGCAATAAGAAAAAATAAAAGTCAAAATAAACTTTTTTTTGTGGCTGTTGATTTAGCTTGTATGACAACTTCAGGTGTAAAACTTGAAGTTGACTCAGTTAACATTATATTAGGAGGTTCATACATAACTCCTCCTCCGTTAGAGTTGAAATTCTCCGGAATTTCTTTATTTACAATTTTTATTTTGGTTCTTTTGTTCTTTAAATATAATATTATTAAAGTAATACTTATTACTAATACTACAATAATAAAAATATTTATACCATATGAAACGGCTTTATGATATTTTAATTCGTTTATTTCTTTAATATTTTCAAAGTTTTTTAAAACAATAATGTCAAAATTAATTGGTTTTACATAGGTATAATTAAAATTGTTACTAGGGTAAAAATATTTATCTTGAATAATTTTCTTTGGTTATAAAATATTTATTTATTTAAAAATTTTTTTTTAGGCTTACAACACAAAAAATGGTTTTGAAAGCCTGATCTTTCTATATTAAAAATTAATTTGTTATTTTAATATTTGTACCAATATTTGTAGATTATAAACTTACTTACTACACACTTCGGCTGTCCCAAGCAAAAACACAGTAATTGATTCAAGTATACCTACTTTCGAGAAATTAAGCAAAACACTAAATTTTGAAGCCTCACAACATCTTTTAAAAATTTGTGGTTTATGTAATTTTTTCTTATAAATTGAATGACTATGCTTCTTTTTAAAACCATTTCGATTCGATTACTCTTAATTTTGGGTAATTCCGAAAAGCTTTTTTGTTTTAAATGGATATTATTGAAAATTTAAGCGAAGAAAACCAAGTAAAAACACAGTACCTATTTGAATTTACTGTGTTTTTAAAGTAAAGCAAGTATTAATTTAATAATTAAATCTCAAAACAAAAACACAGTAGGTATTGCCTTTTACATTATCATAAAAGAAAAATTATTAAAATTTTTAAATCACTATAACAATAAAACACTTTATTAAAAATATAAAAAATTCATTAAAATAAAAACTAAACAAAAAAAATAATTCATTGAAAATAAAAATTAAAACTAAACAAAAAAATTTCATTTGAAAATACAAATTAAAACTATACAAAAATAATTCACCTGAAAATAAAAACTTAACAAAAATAATTCAGTCTTATCTACTAAGAAATTATAAAAATAATTAATTATAAAAAATGTAATTTAGATTAATTCGTACAAAATATTATGTAATTTATTATTCTTCCACGTTATTGGTGTCAGAAGTAACTAAGTCTTTTGATGTTTCAGACTCACTTAGATTATTCCAAAATGAGCGCCTATTAACTGGCATTAATTGAACAAGCTCTTTGATTATTGTTTCCTTTTTTTTTCTGCACACCACGGTGTTCGATTAAGCATGGAACGTTGTTTATATTTTCTTTTTTCTTTAGAAAGTCCAGTAACTTGAAATTTTCATCGAAATCGTTTTTATATTCAATTGTTCGGCAACCTTTTGTAAATTTTACTTCCACCAAATTGCACAATTTAAAATTTGTCAAGGAATCTTCAATATTTTTCTTTTTCATTAAAGACCGTTTACCTGACTTCCATTAATGAAACTGTTCCAATTTTAAAATTCGTAAATTTTTACGTGAACTTTCTATTACCTCGCACAGCTCTTGGAAATCATAAATATTTCGCTTCCAAATTTTTCGCTTTGAAATTTTCGCAAATTCGTTTTTTTGCAAGACCCGTCATCGCTATTTAAATCCAGCCATTTTGGTCCATGGGTTCGGGTAGCTGCCATACAACTTCTTTTTTTATATGAGTAATGCTCTGAACCTATTACAGCTGCGTGTCTGAAATTTTGCCAAAAGTAGTTTGGTTTTATGGCCAAAGTTTCTGCAAAATTTGGTTGGTCTAGTGGAGTGGGTTCAAGTAGCTGCCATACAACTTCTTATTTTATATGAGCATTACTCTCCACCTAATGAAGCTGGGTGTCTGAAATTTTGCCAAAAATTGTTTAGTGTAATGGCCAAAGTTTCTGCAAAATTTGGTTGATCTACGGCAGAGGGTTCGTGTAGCTGCCATACAACTCCTTCTTTTATATGAGCATTATACTACACCTAATGAAGCTGGGTGTCTGAAATTTTGCTAAAAATAGTTTAGTGTAATGGCCAAAGTTACAGCAAAATTTGGTTGGTCTACGGCAGAGGGTTCGTGTAGCTGCCATACAACTCCTTCTTTTATATGAGTATTCCACTACACTTAATAAAGCTGTATGTTTGAAATTTTGCCAAAAGTAATTAACCAGATGATATAATGTATATGTTACGGTCATACGGGTATCCCAGAGTTGACACAGTCTACTCTACTACACTCTTCCTCGTTTTTTAATGTTCTCATGTACTCCATCACCACTCATATGGGTATGACCTTTAGTAAGGAATTTAAAGCGAACTTCATCTGGACCGTTTGGTTGGTTTAAAATATTAACCAGCGCAGAGAAAATCACCCAGTTTTTGTTTTGCGCTTTACAATTATCAGCCCAAAATATAAAATGTTTGGTATCTCGTTCTTCTTGTAATAGATATTGTAGCGAATCAACAATTTGCTCTGCTTCTCTACTGGCCAGAGCTTCGTGCTATACAACACAATATGCTCTGGAATTACTGCTTTTATTTAAAGGAGCAAAAGTCTCGTTGAAAACTACTAATTTACTAATAAAAACGCTCTTTTTTATTTGGGGCTTGATGGGAAGAACCAAAACTTTTTGTAAATCCATTGAATAGAACTTTGTGTTTTGTAAATTTGCAGCATTTTATATTGAAAGTTTTTAATCTTTTTTATATTCCAATATAGCTTTATGCGCTTTTATTTGATGTTCATGTAAACTATTATTAACATTTTCATTTTCGTTTTCTTGATTTTTGAGAAAAGCGCATTGATCACATAAATCCGATTTAGGCTGGCAAAGTGAAACATTTAATTCTTTCAAAATTTTTCGATAACTTTCCATTCTGCAAACATTGGGATTTTTGATAGCAAAATCTTCATACATCTCACGTACAGTTAACTCCCTTGGCAAATACCGCATATTCGGAGCGTTGTACCTCCTATAATGGCTAACTACGAGATGGTACGATTCAATATGTTGAACTATTAGTGATCGGTTAATTTGTTTCTTAGATTTTTTACCCATATTCTCCTTCACCATACCGCCGCAAGGATCTTTTTTAATTGCAGCTACCAATTCTATTATAACGGAGTCGTTTGTATAGCCCAAAGTGTTTAAGAAAGTTAAACGGCAAACTGATATATCTGTTAAATTTGGTAGAGGCATGGAGTATTTTCTGCTTTCTGATCTATTTCGAACTGCGTTTTGTTTTTTTCTTTGAACGGTGACTAATTGTACATGTTTACTTAACCATTTCCTACGGCTTGCGTAGTCTAAAATCCAAAAGTTTTCCCAAATTTGTTGCCTTGTGTCATCTGTTAACATTGTGCAATTTTTTCTGCATTTACCTGTGCACTACCTTCTTATAGGATGTTTTATTTTGTGTCTTTCACATTTTTCAGTTTCAGTCATGTTTTTTGTTTGTCTATTTGAGTTTGAAGTTTCCTATTGTACTATTAGATTACCTTCAGTTGAATTACTCGAATTGCTTTCTGCTGGAATGTAATCTTTATCAGCTACATTATCATCGCTATCAAAATCGATTTGCTCATTAGTCATTATATTCTATTTCTTCAGCAATTTCTGTATTTATTCTTGTATTTTCAGAAATCTTCTATAGAGATAAAAAATATCAGGTATTTTATTAATTTATTATTAAATAATTATTTCTTTATACCCTTATTTTATTAATTTCCTCACGTGCTAAGGAAACAATTTTTTCCGCTCTGCTGATCATAATTAATATTCAACAATGTTTACTCGAAGCAAAACAACAAAACGATCTTTCCCACTTAAAATTCTATTAAAAACTACGTAAATAACATAAAATCTATAATACAATAACAATGTAATGCCATATTGTAAATAATATAGCAAAATTCATAATTTTAAATACATATAAGTATAACTGCAGCATTAGTACTCTTGTTATTATCATAAACTCGAATACATACCTATACATTTTATCACTTTATAATCTACGTGCACGTACATGTCTATATATTCTATATCTACTACGTAATCTAGATACATACTAATAATTTTTTTTTCTATTTTTATTACATTAAAAATAGAGTACAAAAAACAAATAAACATTGAAAAAAGAGAATTAAAAAAAAAAAAAAATTTGATTTTGTTAGTTACTGTGTTTTTGCTTGGGACAGCCGTTTTGTGATTACACAAAACCGAACTATTTTTCACTTTTAAAACACAGTAAGTACAAACACCAAATTAGAACACAGTAACTCATTGCAATTACTGTGTTTTAATTTGGGATTTGTTTGTTACTGTGTTTTGAACTAGGAATCGTGATGTAAACAATGCACTTACTGTGTTTTGGAAGCATCATTTTTACTCACTGTAACACAGTAACTCACTGACAAGGGTAAAGAAAAAAGGGTACAGATGGTAAAATTGACAATGTAAAATGTTAGGAAACAACATAGTAAGTCCATTTTTGCTCTTAACTTGAATTTGATCATATTGTTAGTTACTGTGTTTTTCCTTGGTACAGCTGACTTACATACTTACATACTTTATTTTTATATATAATATTTTAATTATATTTTTATATAAAATGTACAACAAACAAAAAATTAAAGGTAAAAAAACATTTTCTACTTTAATGATGATGATATTTTTCCTTTTTAGCACATTTTCAAAAAATTTTGTAAAAAAGTGCCTATATAGCTTCACTCTGTCCGTCCGTATGTTTACAAAAACTTTTACACCGTTTGAAATAGAGTAAAAAAATTTTAACCATGGGTAGTTTTTGCAAAAAAAATAATTTCGTAGAAGAATTTTTTTCTCCACCTGCTACGGGGCTACAGACCCCCAAAGTTGGAAAAAGCCCTATATTTAAATTGTTGTAACAAGAGTTCTGTTAGATATATTTTCAACCTGAAAACGGCAAACGATAGCTGGTTTCATAAACTTTATAAATTTTTAAAAAGCAAGTGTTTAGGGTTGCCATACGGTACTAAAATTTAACATTACGCAAAATTCAATATTTGCAAAATTTTTGGCCACACATATCTTTTAAACGGTTCAAGCTAGAGTCTTGAAATTTTTGGGACTAGTTAGATACTCAGAAATTAGTAGGAGTCGGTTAACAAATTTTTTTTGTCAAGCCTCCTATTTAGGAGCTATAAGGCCTCGAATATTGAAATTTTGCTATTTTTAAACACCTGTAACTTGAATACCTGTCCAAATTTTTTTTAGTGATACACAAAATTCAAAGCTCTATAAATATATTTCAACATGTGTAGAAGGTTTTTCTTAATTTTGAAGGATGACAAAGCTACAGCCCCTGCAAATTCCAAAAAAGCCCTATATTTAAATTTATATAACAAGAGTTCTGTAAGGTTTATTTTCAACCAAAAAACGGAATAAGAGAGCTGCTTTTAAAGGCTTTACAAAAATATGTCGCTCAAATATATAGGGTTGCCATACAGTACTAAAATTTACCATTATATAAAACTCAATTTTTCCAAAATTTTTGGTCCCACATATCTTCTAAACGGTTTAAGATAGGATCTTGAAATTTTGGGAGAAGTTAGATCCTAAAAAAATAGGAGGAGTCGGTTAACAAAATTTTTTTTATGAAGTCCCTTATTTAGGAGCTATAAGGGCTCAAAAATTGAAATTTTCCTATTTTTAAGCACCTGTAACTTGAATACCTGTCCAATTTTTCTTTAATTAATATACAAAATTTAAAGGTCCAACATTATATTTTAACATATGTTAAAGGTTTTTCTTAAATTTAAAAGCGGTTCCTTAAATTGAGGAAAGTGTTTTTCAGTTTAACCCAGTTTTGCTTAGATAGTATAATTCTAAGTAAAATTTCAAATTTTTGTGGAATTCACAATTTAATTCCTAGAATCTAAACAAATAGTGGAAGAGGGGGGGGGGGGGGAGTTAAATGAAGTTAGATCCTTGAGAAATTTGGCAACCTCACAAATGAAGGGCTATAACAACTTTAAAATTAAAAATTTACTGTTAGAAGTAAATTTTATAAGTCAGCAGTAGCTATTTCCAAGTAAATATTTCCAAAGTTAAACTCAGTATGTAATACAATGTAATTTTGAAAATGTGCTTTTTTAAAAACCCTTGTTTTTTTTTCATCTTTTGTTAAATTTAATTTTAGAGCTTAAAACTATATTAAATTGTAAATATTCTGTTTTTTTACGAATTCTATAATCCTATCATTGGAATTGCGGTCATCTGCCGATAGAGAGCTCAATGAGATACCTAATGATGTTCTGTGATTTATAGCTAGGGGGCATTCCTCAAAAATGTGGTGTACTGAAATAGTATTGAGAGTGCAATCACATTCATGTGCTAATGAGTCCTGCTTGTCAAACTGTGCGTCAGATTAGTGTGTCCTATTCTCAACCGTGTCAGAAAAGTAAGATCTCTTCGACTTAGATTATTATTGTTTTTCCACTTATTAATTTGTGGTTTTATGTTGTGCAATTTATAATTGTTTTTTGTATGCCAGTAAATTTTTGTGCTAATGGATGTTTTGGGATTATATTTTGAAGAGCTTCAAGACTACTCAAATAGTCTGTGCAAACCAAAAATCTTTCATTATTAAATTCGTTATTTACATACTGAATACCTCGATATATAGAATATAATTCGGCTGTGAAAATTGTTGTATTTTCCGGTAGATGAAATTTTGTTTCGGCTAAATCAATGGTGAATGCGCATCCTGTGGAGTTATTAATGACTGAACCATCGGTGAATATTTGTCTGAATTTTTTAAATTTATTATTTACTTTTTCTTTGCAAAGTTTTCGGTAAATAGTAGTATTTGCATTATCTTTTTTATATGTTGCTAATTCCGTATCAATACATATAGGTTTCTGAAGCCATGGAGGTTCATTAAGTATTTTTTGTGTATCTATTGCGTTATTAAATACATATAAACTTTCTTTTATATTTCTTAATCTGACAAAACATGTTTGTGTATTAAATTTTTTATCTTTAAACTTGAAAAATAAATTATCATTATTAAAAAATTCGAGTAATGGATGGTTTTGGAAAGAAATTAAATTTGTTGCATATTTAAGAGCAAACTTTTCTCTTCTAAGGATTAAAGAAATTTCTCCGGAGTCTACAAGAAGACTATCAACAGGACTTGTTCGTAGCGCCCCTGTAGCTAATCGTATACCCATATTTAGTATTGTGTCTAAGGACTTTAATCGAGTTTTGTTATCAGTTTCATAGATAAAACTGCCATAGTCAATTACTGAAAATATTATCAAATTCAATAATCTTAGTAGAAGCTTCCTATCAGAGCCGTAGTTTGTATTTGAGAGCATTTTCAGGATATTCAAGTTTCTTAAAGATTTTGCTGTAACTGTCCTTATATGCTGATGCCAGTTCAATTTTTCATCAAATGTTAGTCCCAGAAATTTAATTCTATCAACATAAGTTAGTTTATGATTTGTTAAAAACAAATTTCGTTTAATAATATTTTTCCTTTTTCTTGAGAATAACATGGTAACAGTTTTCTTTTCGGAAAACTTAAATCCCGTTTTATTGCTCCATTTGTATAGTAGATTTAATTGTGTTTATAGTTTTTTTTGTAATTTTTTTGCATTTTTTCCAGAAATAAATATTGTAAGATCATCGGCATAGGCAATATATTTTATTGGGCTTTTTATAATTTTTAGAACACTGTTAATGGCTATGCTGAATAAAACTACACTTAAGACTGAACCCTGTGGGATACCATTTTCAATGGACTTTTCATCTGACAAAACTTCGCCAAACGTTACCTGGATCTTTCTTTTGCTTAAGAAATTTTGAATGAAATATATTTTATTTCCTTTAATTCCCATTTGTAAGAGTTGATCAATTATGAGTCTTTTCCAAGCTATGTCATAAGCTTTTTCTATGGCGAAAAAGATAGCTAGAGTTGACTTTTTGCTAGATAATGCAGTCAATATTTCTGATTCTAAATATGAAAGATTATCGATCGTTCCCCGATTTTTTCGGAATCCTGATTGATAAATTGATATCAAGTTATTTTTTTCGAAATACCAAATTAATCTTTTCGATATCATTCGCTCAAGGACTTTACAACAACAGTTTGTTAATGCTATTGGACGGTAATTATTAGCTCTCTTGGGGTCTTTCCCTGGTTTAAGAATGGGTATAATGTAAGCGCTTCTCCATTTTTCTGGAAAAGAACCTGAAAGAAAGATTTTGTTATAAAAAGTAAGTAGTGCTTGCTTATGATGCAAACTAAATTATTTCAACATTTCATAATGAATTATATCAGGTCCTGGCGAGCTACCAGTACAATCTTTAAGCGAGTTTTCTAGTTCTATTAAACTAAATTTTTTATTATGTAGTTCATTTATTCCTGAAGGAATATTGATTGGTTGTTTTTCAGTTGTCCTTTTGTATGTAAAGAAAGTTTTTGAATCATTATTATTAGATGACATTTTACAAAAATGTGAGGCAAAAATGTTAACAATTTGATGTTTGTCAGTTATCAAGTTTTGATTATCAATAATTGAAGTAATTTCCTGATTTTTGGTTTTTCCGTGAATACGTCTAATTTGTTGAAAAATAAATGATGGAGGAGTATTACTGTTAATTGAATATACAAACTTTTCCCAAGATTCTTTTTTTGCCTGTCTTATAATTTTTCTAGTTTCAGATTTCACTTTTAAAAAATTTTTAAAATCATTTAAATCTAAAGTGCGTTTGAATTTTCTAAAAAGTTTGCTTCTATTTTTTATTGCCACTTTGCAATTATTGTTCCACCATGGAACTTTTTCTTTATATTTTTATAATTTTGTATGGGGATTGCTATTCTTGCAGATTTTAAAATACTAGAGGTAAAGTATTCTTCATAGATATTTATGTTCGTGAAATCATTTCTAGTTAAATTAAGTTGCTCTCGAAAAACATCCCAGTTTGCTTTCTTAATGTTTCATTTTTTTTTGAATCCATAATAGTTATTACTATTGTCTGCAATTTGAAGAGGTATAGGAAAATGTTCACTATTATGTAAGTCTTCGTCTGTCTGCCAATCAAAAAAAGTATTTAATATGGGACTACCAATTGTTATATCTATTGAACTTAATATTCTGTAACTAAAACTAAAATGAGTAGGGTTTCCATTATTGAAAAGACACAAGTTATATTCATCTAAGATGTTTTCAATTAGCTTTCCTCTTTTGTCTACCTCAGTAGACCCCCATAGTGTATTATTGCAGTTTAAATCTCCTAAAATAAAGTACGGCGAGTCAAAATGACTAATAAGATTATCTAAATCAGATTTTGTGATATTAGTATCTTGGAGCAAATATAAATTGCAAATAATTACTTTTATTGGGTAAAAAATTTTGACAGCAATAGCCTGTAAATGAGTATTCAATGGGATTTCTTCACAACTAAATTTTGAATTTATAAAAATGGCAACACCACCATGGGCAACTTTTAATTATATTACATTTTTGTAAGGTTAAGTTTCGTTTCTTGAATGCAAAAGGCAATAGGATTATATTTATTGATTAATAAATAAAACTCATTAATATGCGTATTAAAACCACCGCAATTCCATTGTAAGATATTAGTCATCGTAATTGTTGAAAACTAAAGAGTCATTGTCACTAATACTGTTTTCTGATACAATAATATTTGATTCATTATTATTACAATTTGTTGTTTTTTTCTTATTATTTTTTTTTCCATTTTTTTTAATTCTCGTTTTTGTTTTTGATTTACTGCTCTAGAAAATAAAAGTTTATTATTATCTAATTGCTTTACCTTAAGTTATGGCATAGTTTTTTTTTGAGATGTTGATGATTGTTGTTGTTAATGATCATATGTTGAGAATTGAGATTTATTGATTGAAATCTGTTGATTATTTTTATCAGAGGTGCTATCCGTAATTTTAGTGCATGTGCATTTGCAAGTACATTTATTTTTTGTACTTAGGATATTTGCAAAATTTGATGGAAGTGGGTTTCTTATTCTATACCTACGATTTGCTTCCTTAATATCGACGCTTTCCTTTATTTAATTTACCTTTACTTCTCTTTCTTTTATATTACGTGGGCAGGTTTTATCAAACGTACTATGTCCTTCGTTGCAGTTGACGCATTTCGCTGGTTTTGTACATTTTTCATTTACGTTCTTGAGATGTTCGTCCTCTCCGCAATTTGAACATGTTTTGTTTTCTTTTTTGCAACTACCTGTTATGTGGTTGAATTTTAGGCATTTGAAACACCTAAGTGGTGGTGGTATGTATGGCCTTATATTAAGCATTTGAAAACCGATGTTAACCTGTGATGGTAATACTGTGGTTGCAAAGATTAAGGTGTACAAATCAGTTTCTTCTTTCCCGTTTTGTGTTTTTTTTTTAAATCTTTTAACTCCAATTACGTTCTGCTCTTTCATCTCTGTTAACAATTCTTCATCACTGACGTATTTAAGTTCAGGGCAAAAGATAACTCCTTTTGCATTGTTCAGGCTTTTATGTTATTCTACCTTAACATTGATATTTGTATCCAATTTTATTATTTTTATTAATAATATCGCTTGGTTTAGATTTTTGTTTTAATTAGTAAAGAACCATTCCTCAGTTTTGAACACCTTTCAACTTCTCCGCCTATTGCTTTTATTGTTTTTTGGATTAAGAATGGCGAAACAGATCTTAAATCTTTATTTTCGTCCGTTCTTGTCATTATCAAAAATTTTGAGCCTTATGTCATGTTTAATACAGTTTTTTTGGGATCTATTTGAATTCCCTTTTGTAATAACAGTAAATCATTAGAAGCCCCCATTGCGGGGGGAGCTTCAGTCCCCATTACTTATGAAAAAAAAATTTTATTTATTTATTTTTTTTTTTTTTTACATTACAATTAAATTTAATTAAATGTCACTAGGTATTAATTACAAATAATTTTTTATTTTTTTTTATTTTTGGCCAATTGTTTACCAGCTATAATTTTTAACTTTAAAAATATTGTGTTTTTTTTTTTTTTTTTTAAAATGCACTGCATATAATGTAGTTTTTTATTTTTTACTTTTTATTTTTGTTATTTTTTTTTTTTTTTGTTAAAATTAAGATTTTAGGTAATTAATAAATAATTCTTCAAATTTTATGATTATTATGTCTCTTCTCCCTTAGGGTTTTTCGACAACTGTGATATAAAATATTTCATTCTCTATTTTAATTTCACAATTATAAAAATTAATAAAGTAGTTTTTGTTCAATCTTAAATTTCTATCGTCACAATTTTGTATTAATACGGTTTTTTTAGCATTTTTTATTAATAAAGTTTCATCATCTAATATTTCAATTTTAGTTTTGTTATTATATCTAAATTTACATTTATTATTCAAAACAGTTTTTACTAGCTTTTAAATCTTTTAACATAACATCAACTTGATAAGTTAAAATTTTATTTTCAATTTCTGCAATATATTCATTGTTTTCGTCAATTTATATGTTTTCTTTATTAGGCAAAGGCGTAATAAGTTTTAAATCCGTCTGAATATAATTTAGTGGAATTTTAATTGCAGTTACTAATAATTCATCTTTATAATTCATAATTCATAATTCATATTTTACTTAATTATAATTTATAAAAATCAATTTGATAAAATTCTATTTCCCCTGCAGTTAATATGCTAGGATGTATTAAATTATATTTAGCTGATGCAATATTGTCTTGAATTTGGTTTATCTTATTTTCTAAAAATCTTAATTTTATTATTTGATCTAAGTATAATGAATATCCTATAATTTGTTTATTTTTTTCTTTTATTTCATTTAAGGCTTCTGTCTTTTTAATTCTGTCTTGTTCTGTTATCTGTTTAAGAATGTTTATAGTTTCATTAAAATGTGAATTTATTGAAATATGTTGATTCAGCGTAGTTATTGCGTTGTGATCGTTTTCTTCAATAGTTTTTAAATGTTCTAATATTTCTTCTCGATCTTCATCGTCCATTGTGCCGAATAGCTATTTTTCAGTACTACCTATGAAATTAATTAGACCTCTCCTTTTTCTAGTTTTTGTTGGCATTATAGATCGATTTTTGCTGTAATTGTTTTAATTTCCGTTTTTAATAAATTTTTGTTATGTATTTCTTGTTCTTCTATAGTATTTTCTATTTGTGTAAGCATATTACCTATTTCTTTTGGATTTATGATATGTAAAATTGTACTAGTTTTACTTACTATTTCTACCTATTGAAGTTTTATTTGAATGTAACCGGCTTCTTCGTGAATTGGCTTGACTTGAAGAAGACCTACAGTCAGTTGTGTTGGTAAGATTATTAACAGCAATATTATTATGTTGGCAACCTAAAAGTTTTAAAGGTCTTTTAATATTTGAATAATGTACATTTAATAAAGGTTTATGTCTGTAATATGGTTCGTCCTTATGTCTAAGTCTCTTATAATTTCTAATAGCTCCTACTGATCGATTTTTTACATTGTGTTCTCTATTAAAGTTTCTTTTATTTATAATTTGAGTTTTAATTTTATCTATATTTATTTGCAATTCATTAACATCTACATTTTCTTTAGCTTCTATAGGTGCGTATTTTATTGTTGAATGATAGCGATCGTTAAAGTTTCCTATAGCCATCTGTATCTTCATCTCAACTGAAAGTTCCCTATCCTCAATTCCTGTTATTTTTTCTAAGAGGGTTGAATGTAGTCTCTCTATATCAGCATTTTCAGTGTGATTATTTGCTTTTGTTAAATGAATTTCAACATTTTCACTATTTAAATACTCAATTAGTTGTTCAGCTCTAAATTCATTGTCCATAATTGTTTTTTTTGGTTTTCCAAATTTTGCAAAATGTTCCATTATAATTGTTTTCTTTGCTCTCCAGTTGCGATCTGTTATACCATATGCTGAGGCAAATTTTGTGAATTTATCAATTACTGTAACAAAGGATTGTTTTTTAAAATGAAATATGTCCAAATGTATAATTTCGTTTTTTTCTTTAGGTGTTTCTGTAAATGCAAATTTAGGTTTTAATGGTTTTCGATCATACTTAATTTGTTGACATTTTTCACAATTATTGATAATTAAATCAATATGATCTTTTAACTTGGGAAAATAAATTTTGTCTTTTAAATTGTGGTAACATTAATTAATTCCACTATGCATAGACTTTTTAGTGTGGTAAAGAGTAAACATAAACAATTATATGTAATTCTTCTTCAGTTTTTATTTCTTTAGCTCTTGTACTTCGTATAAATTTTATTTTTGAATCAAATGAAAACATCGATATTAAAATTAGTTGTATTTTATGATAGTCAGTATCAGATACTTCCGAATAAATGCTTGTATATCCTTTCTTGATATAACGTTTTAAAATATCTTTAATGAAATTTTCATTTTCTAACGGATTTATTTCAATAATTCTTCTATTGTGAAGTGTTATATTCTCTTCAGGACAGTAAGTGAGTATGATTTGTGTTTTATATTTGTTTACTATATCCTCTTTTATTCCTATGTAATCTAATTACATTCATCTTTTTTTCATCTGCAGAATGTATCGTATTATTAGATAATTCTAAATTTGAGGCTGTATCATTTTCTTCATTAATTTTCTTTGTATTTTCTAATATACTTAAATAATCAGATACCTTATTTTCTTTACCCTGCAAATATTCAATCTCATAATTATATTCTTGAAGTTTTAACAACCATCTTTGGTGTCTTTGTGAAAATTCCTTTCCTTTGTATTTGTTGTTTAAATATTTAACTGGTACATGATCTGTTTTGATTTTAAACTTATTACCATAAAGATAAGGTCTGAAATAATTGACTGCATACATAAATGCCAAAACTCTTTATCTGTAGTACAATAATTTTTTTCATGGTTTTTTAGCGTTCTCGAAACATAACAAATTGGATGCCCTTGTTGAGACAACACTGCACCTATAGCATGATCACTTGCATCTGTTACAACAAACGGTTTATCGTTTTCTGGAAATTTTAAAATTGGATGTGAAGTTATCAAGCTCTTTAAGTTTTCAAATGCTGCTATATACTGTGGATCATTTATATTAATTTTGTTATCTTTTTTGAAATATTTAATCATAGGATATGCAACTTTAGAATAATCTTTGATGAATTTTTTTTAAAATTCAGTTGCTCCTAAGAAACCTTTTAATTGTTTTTCAGTTCTTGGAATATGTAACTCTTGAATATTCTTTATTTTTTCAGGGTTAGGTTTTATCCCATCCTTTGTCAAAATATGTCCTAGAAATTCTGTATTTCTTTTAAGAAAACTACATTTATCAACTTGAATTTTCAAATTGTGCTCCTGCAATCTTTTAAATATTTTTGTTAATGAATTTTCGTGTTCTTCTAATGTTGTCGAAAAAATTAATATATCATCAAGATATACGACACAAATTTGATTGATATTTTCTCGAAGAATTTCGTTCATCAATCTCTGAAATGTTGCCGGTGCATTCTTTAATCCAAATAGCATACGTACATATTCATATAGACCTGCTGGAGTAACAAAAGCAGTTTTTTCAATATCTTTTTCAGCTACTAATATCAGATGGTAACCTTTGGCTAAATCTAACGTGCTGAAATATTGGGCTTTTCCCAATTTGTCCAGAATGCTATCAATATTAGGTAAATGGTATTTATCGTCGATTGTAACCTGATTTAGTTTTCTATAATCCACAACTATTCTAAATTTTTGTACTCCAGAATTATCTTTTTTTTTGGGTACTACTATAATGGGAGAACTTTATCGACTTTTACTTTTTCTAATTATGCCCTGTTTTTCCATTTCTTCCATTTGATGTCTCATTTCAGTTTCAAGTTTAGGTGGACATCGATAAAGTTTTGAATTAATTTGTTCACTTGTTGTTGTTTTAATTTAATGTACCACTGTATTTTTACTGGTCAAAATATCACCTTCTTTATATAAGAGCTTAGTGAATTTCGAAACTAATTTTTCAAATATATGTTTTTCTTTTTCATTTAAATGATCCAATTGTAGATTTTGAACTTCACTTACTTCTAATACATTAACTTCTTCTTGAATAGTTTTAGTTAAGAATGGAAGACTCACTCCATTGGTCAAATTAATTTGTTGATTTTCTACGTTGATGTCTTTCACATTTTTTGTTATCCAATCCATACCTAATAATAAGTCATATGACTTATCTAATTTCATTGCAATCCATTTCATTCTTGAATTTTCAGGATATTTAAATTCAGCTGGCGATAAGGTAGCAACTGTTCTATTAGGTTTGATTACCTCTCCTTGAATTATATTAATAGTTATTGAAGTTAAATTTATTACAGTAAACTTAGAACTACAAACTTTGTTTTCATTTAAAATGCTTATTGTTGTGGCTGTATCTAACAAGGCTAAATATTTTTTTTCTTGTAGTGTTAAAATTGTAAAAATTTTATTTTGGTCCGAGGCTAGTTTATAAAAAAAAGTTTCTTCAATTGTATTAGTTTCATTGTTTTTACTTAAATTATCAACATCCATTGATCGAGTTTGTCTACTTGGATCAACTTCCATTGGTCTAGTCTGTCTACTTGCTTGTCTGTCATTGTATTTATTATAATGTCGGTTAAACTGAGAAGGTCCATTTCTATTTTGATAAAAATTATCGTTTGCTCGAGATTGGAAATTATTATTAGATTTAAAATTCGAATTTGAATTGTAATTGACACTTTTATTGTTAAATCTATTTTTACTTTCACTGTTTCTATTAAAATTTTTGTAAGATAAATTAAGGATACCATCGTCTAAACCTATAAAACTACTTACTATATTTCTAATTTCCGCCAAAATATTTTTCGACATTATTGCATAAGCTAACGGTCCTGAAGAAAGTTCTTTAATTTTCTGAACTAACATTCCACTAAATATATCAATTACAGTTTGGCTAACTTCAACAAAAGCCGCATATTCTGTTATATCTTCTATCACTAATCTTAACTTATTATCTAAATCTTTAATGCTACTTACTTTTAAATCTCCAATTTCTCTTGTGATTGCCATCTGGTCTTTTGATGCTCTGTAATGTTGTTTTAATTTTATTTTGCAATCATTCCAATTTGCTGGAGGGCTGACATTAAGTAAATTTTTTGCACTTCCTTGAATTTTAATGTTCTAAATAATATTGAAAACCTGGTTAGCTTCCGCCACATGATCAGCTAATACTCTGGTCACTGAATCGATGAAAGATGTTAAAATACCTGGCTCACCATTATAAGTTGGAATAAATTGAATTTCCTTTTCAATTTGTGATCTCCAATTTTGTGGTTTGTTGTTTTGCACTTATAGCTGAGTTAGAGCTACTAAGCACTGTTCAATGCGATTGTCGTTTTGTTCGTTTGCCATATTACGGTATTGATCAAATAAATTTCTTCCTTTTATTTGATGGTCAATTTTGGTTTATTTATTTATATGTATGTATAATATATATATTTTTTTTGTTTTTTTTTTTTAATGAGTTTGTTTCTGTATAAACCATTAAGTTTTGCTTTGGCTTACTTTGTTGCCCACTTTAAAAAAATGTTTTTGTAATATTATTTTTAATAACACTAATTAAATTCGTTTCACTAGATCTCTTTTCTTCTGATAGAGATCCTACCGACTGTGCCAAATATATTTTTTATAAAAGTCTTTGTTATATTTATTACGAAAATAAAACGACAAAATTTTAGATATTAATTAAAATTATTTTTAATAAAGTACTTATATTCTGAACAGTTATAACCAACTAACTTTTATGTATTTTACTGTTTTTATAATTACTAAAACTAAACTTAAAAAAACTAAAACTAAGCATTTCTTATTAATTAAATTGCTAATGTAAAATTATTTATTTAAACAACATTGAACTTGAAGAGTTCAAGGTTTTTGTCATTTAAAAAAAAACGAAAAAACAAAAATAATGTAAATTCAGCATTTTTACATATTATATTTACGAATTTTCTATATGAATATAAATATTTAATTTTAAGTTAAATTTTGCAATAAGAAAAAATAAAAATCAAAATATACTTTTTTTTGTGGCTGTTGATTTAGCTTCTATGACAACTTCAGGTGTAAAACTTGAAGTTGACTCAGTTAACGTTATATTAGGAGGTTCTTACATAACTCGCGTTCGAAAATAAATTTTTAAAAACCTTCATTTTTATTTTTTTAGCAATATTTATATGATTTAGTGATTTATGAACAGAAAATTGCATAGTAAATTATAACATTAAATTTAAAAGTTGAAATCAGACACAAAAATTTCAATCAGTAATAAATTTAATTTTACAAAAATTTTAATCGGTAAAGAATACAATTTAACACAATTTTTAATAACAGACAATAAACCGGGTTTTAAAAATAAAAGAAAGATTGTTGTTTCATATTCATTTTAAAATATACAATATTATAAAATTTTTTTTAAGTTATACACGAATCTAATATAACGTTGAAATTGAATTGTTTTTTTTTTCGAATCATATAAATTTAATTTGGTTGTAAAAATTGTAATGTACGAATTTAATGTAACGTTGAATTTTTTTTCTCGAATTATATGCATTTAATTTGGAGGTTAAAATTTCTATAAGGAAGCCAAATAGCGGAATATATGAATTTAGTATAGAGTTCAATTTTAATGTATGTAATTAGCAGTTACATAGGAAAAAGATAAGAAAAACTAGAATTTTATCAAGATAGAAAATAAAGAATTGAAAACGAAGAAAATACATTATACAAAAAAAAAAATAAAAAGCTTGTGATAATAAAAATATTTGTTTTCTCAAAGGTTTTACTCACTTTATCCGTATTTTTATAAATAATTTTTAATTTAAAATTTTATACATTTTCTTTAAAATTTTACTCAGCATTAAGGTAAGCTTTTTTTCTAAAATAATATTTTAAAATGAGTTACAGAAGGAGAAAGAGAAGTGAGATGCAGACAAGCTACTCAGTAGTAGATTTCTAAGTTAATTACAACAACAATTCAATAAGTTATAAACACCATAACAAAATTTACTTGAAACGATAAGCGTAAGAAAATCACTAAACGAATTCGAACAATATGCGATTGTGTTCGGATGGAACGATATTCAGAAATTTCTTTATTGTAAAAAAGCTTATTAGTTACTGCCAGACTATATGTCCAATGTGAAGCGAATCCTTTGAATTATTATGAATTATAACGAGGTCTAATTAGTAAATTTCAAACAAGCATTGAAAAAAAAAGTTTTGTGAAATTTAAACAAGAACTTAATTTTAACAGAGTCCGACATAGTTTTAGTTTTAACTACAGTTCAAACGAGCACGAATTCCATAACGGCCCACAGAAGGAGAAAGCCCCGAAGTGTTTTGGATGCAATCAATTTGGAAATAAGAAAACAAATTGCCCGTACAACACAACTAAAAATCGACCTTCAACTTCAATGTGTATCATGGGAACAATAAAAAACAAACTGAATATTAAAGTAAAAATTAATAATATTACTTTAACTTCTCTTGTAGATATTGGCAGTGGTATTTGTGTTTTAAGGGAATGTTACTTCAAGTTAATTAACCCAGATTATGATTCCAATTGTTCTCGTATAACAATTTCTGGTCTAGGTGCAAACGTTCTTACCAAAGGTGCATGTAAAACAACTGTAAAAATAAAGATATATACGAAAATATAAAAATTCATGCAATGATACTTATATGAAGCCGAGCATGATTATAGAAATGAGCTTGTTAAAATTAGCAACTATTGTTATTATGAATGGTGAATTAAAAATAAGGAAGACATCATCTTCAACATTCTCAATTCCCGAGGACCACAAAACGAATCAGTCATCCTGCTGCTTGGTACAAATCAAAATTGAAGAATTAGAAGACCTTCCTAAATAAAATAACTTGAAAAAGGATGATCGTAGCACGATAATGAAATTAATTAAAGATTA
Organism: Dolichopus griseipennis; assembly: GCA_963082915.1. NCBI lineage: Eukaryota > Metazoa > Arthropoda > Insecta > Diptera > Dolichopodidae > Dolichopus > Dolichopus griseipennis. The sequence continues at coordinate 210,945,750 of OY720441.1, forward strand.
TACTCCGAAAATACCAAACCTCCAGTACAGATGAAGATTGTAACAATCGATAATGAACAAATTTATCGACCACCATGGAGATTCCTTCCACAAGAACTGAAAATAATAGAGCAGCAAATTATTCAGAGGTTACGAGGCGGCATTATTAGAAAAGGGTTGTCTGATTGCGCAAGCCAGGTAGTACTGATTCAAAAAAAAGGTCCTTCCCGCATATTATGTGTCGAAAACAGAGGCTTAAATAAAAAGATCATTAGGGATAGGTATCCGTTGCCGATTATGTAATTCACCGAGTGTGTTCCAAAAGTATATTAATTTTATCTTGAAAGATATAATATTGAAAGGAATAGTTAAATTTATGTAGACGGCATAATTATTCCTTCGACTACGATTGAAGAAGGAATGGAGCGACTAAGAATTGTACTTCAATTGGCTGCAAATAACGGACTAAAAATTAAAGGGCGAAAGTGTCAATTTCTAAAAAAGGACATTGAATATCTGGGTCATCATATTCATAACAGTTGAATTTCAACATAAAACTAAAGCAGTACAGGGCTTTCCAATACCATCAACTGTCACAGTTTTATAGGTTTGCAGAGTCTTATAGGTTTGACAAGTTATTTTATAAAATATATTTCAAATTTCGCTCTTAGATCTCATCCGCTAGCTGAACTATTAAAAAAAAATGTTCCACGTCAGGATTGGTGATGTAGAATTGTCGGCAATTAACGATTTAAAAAAGCACTTGCAAATTCATCAGTTTTAAAAATATTTAAGTATGGTGGGCCTACCGAACTGCATAGAGACGCATTTCGTGACTGGTACGGTGCAGTATTAATCCAGTTGGACAGCGAAGATTGTGGCTTACATCCGATATATTACTACAGTGTAAAAACCAATGATGAGGAACGAAACTAAACGTAAAACGAGCTGGAATTTTTGGCCACTGTGCAAGCCTTGAAGAAATTCCAAATTTTTTTTTTTTTTTTTATTCAGTTTTTTTATTTAACTTCAGATAATTTTACAATTATATTTAAAATTATGTATAAGAAATTAAGTAATTCTTAAACTACAGCTTATAACTAACATTTAATAAACTTATGATTTTTTACAGTTTTTCAAATTTCTAGATTTTTTTTTTTTTAATTTTCAAATTTTAAAGATTTTTTACAAATTTTCTAAGTTTACTTTTAAATATGTTTAAATTTTGACTGTTTTAATTTTCTACCGGTAGCGAGTTGAAAAGTTTTATTGCGCTGAATTTTGGACTTTTTTGCTTCAACGTTGTTTTGGCTTTAGGAATTTCGATATTTTTCCTGTTTCTGGTTAGATAATTATGAATATTCTCCATATTTTAGTTTTGACTTAATATTATTGTTCAGGATAGTATACATGTATTTACTTTTTTCAAAGTAAATTAGTAAAATCCAGTGTATCAATTATTTTATATAAATTATTAGTCCTGGTTCTTATATTCAAATTAAATTCTATTCATTACTGCACTCATTTGATTTTTATGAAAATATTAACAATGACTCCAACTGCATATATTATACCTAATTCTTGATAATATATGACCATTATATATAAGTTTAGGAGCATAATTCGAAATACTCCCCATTTTTATATGTTTATCCAATTTTAAGTTTTCATCAATTATCATTCCCAAGTACTTAATATTATCAACTTGTTCTATTATAGTATCCTTTACCTTAAGCGTAATAATACTATCATTTGTTTCTTTTAATAGGTCAATAAAAACTGCACCAACATAGTAGCCGTCATCCAGCGCATCGTAAATATGTCCCAAGGTTGCGAATAGGAATAGGAACTAAATATGCTTTTTTAACGGATCAGGAAATATACCATTAGTGAAACTTTCATTTATCAGTTTCACTAAAGATGGGGTTGTAATATTGACCAATTCTTGTAGATCTCTCACTGTAATGTTATCCAATTCTGGAGTTGCATTTTTATTTAAATTCATAATAATTTGATGGATTTTTGGTTCTATAACTGGAATAAGAAACAACGAGTTGCTATTAAATAGATTTAGTGAGCAGTTGGTAAAATTGTTGGTATTTGGAATGTTTTTTTTAATACTTTCTCCATTTCCGTAAAAAAATTATTGAGAGTATTTGCAGTGTCATCATAATTTTTAGTTTTTTCACCATTGCTTTTAATAACATGACTAACATTTTTCAGTTTATCTCATTGGTATTTTTTATAGAATTATTCAATATTTTCCATAATTTCCTAGAATCGCTCCCGGCTTTTTCAATATTTCTATTAATATAATTTTTTTTTTCTTCTTTTATTAATTGTTCTACCTTTTTCTCCGTTTTTATTGCCTTTTATTCACTATTGGTCGGGATTGTCTTAGTACACAATCTTTTTGCTTATATAATTAACATTTTAATTTCCATTCATGTTTGTTATTATGTGATCAATTAAGGTGCTAGAGTTAGTTGTATTTCTTGTACTTTCTGTTTTACTAACTATGCTAATAATTATATTGGAGTTCTCAAATAGATTTAGATTGTTATCTGCAAAAAATATATGATTTGCCTTATCTACCAGTTTAAGTTAAAGAAACTCCATAAATAGCTTGTTGTTTTCCACTGGACCTTTATAAAATATACCGATTTTTAATTTTGGTTTTGAGTTCCGGATTTCAATTACAATAAAGTTATATTTTTCATCTTTACATATTTCATTGAAACTAATATTATTTTTAATAAAAATGGCAGTCTCACCTCCTCTTTCTTTATTTCTACAGTTGTAAACTGCTTGATAATTGGGGATGTTGTAGGTATCTTTTTCATAATCATAGATCTAAACCTCTGTAATTATTACTATGTCTATTTCTTTATATTCATTAATTAATGTTTGCAGTTCCAGTATTTTATTTCTAATGCTACATATATTTATTTTGTTTTAACTATTTATTTATTTTTTTTTTTTTTTTTTTAATTTATATACTTTATTTAGCTTTCTTATTGTCTATTACAAATGCTGTTTTTTTATAGTTTTACTTTTATATAACATATAATACCTTTTTCTTTTTTTTTTCTTAACTGTGCTATAAACAAAACAATTGATTTTGGTATAAAATAACACAGATTAACTTTATAAATAATTAGTAACAAATAAAAATAAATAATTAGTAACAAATAATATAAAAATATACCTATAATCGTGTTTCCAGCTATACTCTATAATCTAATAATTAATACTGAATAAACAATAACCTATATGTAATTGAACGACAATGTAATTGCAACTGTCATATGCAATTACAATGGCAGTACGCACCTAACAACATGACACGGTTTCTCTACTTGACCGATAGATGACACTAGGGAAGAAATTAAGAAGCGACATCTTGTAGATAGATTACAGTAGACCAATCATTTACTTAATTGAAAAAAGGAAAAAACGATTCGAAACACAAGGCAGAGCCTCGATAAGAAAAAAGCAGATGGAGATGCCTAGTAGATATCCTATGCTCCCAAGAGGAGTAATAAGGACAAAAAAAAAAAAAAAAAAAAAAAAAAAAAAAAAAAACTTAATAAAGACAAGCAAAAATATACTTGTATACGTATATAATATATATCATATATATATGTATAAGTTATGTAAATATACTTATTAAAGTTATGTAATATTAATTAAATTTTTATTATTTGTTAATACAATTATTCATTCTGCATAACGCTATCAAACAATATTTTATTCCGCTTTAGTAGGTACATCAGATTTTTAAAAAATAGTTAAGATGTTAGAGGTCTGTTTAAGATCATTTGATATCTTATTATAGATTCTTATAGCTGAGGATAATCCGCTGATGTGAGATAACTCCGTTCTAGATCTTATATGGTTTAAATAGTTCAGGCTTCTGGTGTTATAGTTATGTCCACTATTTCTTTTCGTAACATTAATATTCTTCCTGTAAATTCCTTTTTCCAGTTTAAAAATTAATTTGGCTTTTTCAATAATAATAATTTCTGGAAGCATCAAATATCCCGTTTTTTTATAAATTTCGACTGTTGGTGTCAGCCAGCTAAACATGTATAAACTTTTAATTGCTTTGTATATCAAAGTACTGACCTTTTCTTTCAGCCATGTAGCGCAACTGGACCAGTAACATATATTATACCTAATATTATACCTATGATATGGGCATGATATATATTATTGGCTGCTTTCCTGTTTAGTTTAACTCCACTTCTTTTAATGGCACTAAGCATTGGTGCAATTTTGGATGCTATTTTATTTATATGAATTTCCCATCTCAGTTTTTCATCAATTTTTACACGAAGGTATTTATATGTATCAACTTTTTCAATTTGGACATTGTTTATCAATATTTGTAGATTTATATCTGCTTTATTCCTTATTTTATATTTGATAAATTTAGTTTTATCAGCATTTATACTTAATTTGTTGCCTTTAAGCCAATTAATATATTTGTACAAATCCTCATTTATTATTTTTTCTAATTCATCTCTGGTTTTAGCACTGTAAATGAGCAATATGTCATCCGCAAATATCTTGTAATCGGCTTGTAAGTTAGCACATTAGATGTTATGGATATAAAGCAGATACAAAGTAGGCCCGAGTAATGATCCTTGTGAAACACCTATATTTATAGTACACTGGTTACTCAATACATCATTATTTCTTGTAGCTATTTTCCTATTTTGTAAATAAGTTCTCTTTGACGAATTGTAATATTTTAATGAGATCAACTACACTATCACAATTATTTGTTGAAAGTAGACTACTAACTTGAGTTTTGTATTTTTTGATATCTGTAACTATAATTTCCTTATTGAAAATGGGCTCACGTTTTTTTATAACTTTATTTATCCTTATTTGAATGGCTTTATGGTCAGAGTTAACAACATCTTCAGTAGAAATTTTAAAATCGTACTTTTCATTTTTTAGATTTGATAGAACATGATCATTAATTGTGCAAATGCTCCGTAACTCTAGGAGCATTTTCCTTTCTTAAATTGTTCTTTACATCTACAGCATTAGATACTAGCATTGTTTTGTAAATAATAAATCAATTTTAGTATCGCCATTTATATCTATTAAAAAATAATTCTAAATGTGATATAAATGTATTATTATTTCACTAGGACATTTGTAACAAACCGCAAGTTTAATAACTGGACTAGTACCACATAATGATATAATTATAGTATTGAACTGTTCTATGACTTCTACCTCCTCTATTTAAATTATTTGAATTAAATAAAGCTGTATACCCAGGAATATTAAAAAATATCTCCTCATCAGAGTATATCCAAGTTTCACCAATCTTATTATGTCAATACATTTTTTAATTTTTATAAATGATTCTATTTCGATAATATTTTTTCTGAGACTTCTGGCGTTAAAATGCACAATACTTAAATTTGAGAGTGTATTGAACATCAAGGTTTACTGATCATATAATTTTGCCAAGTTTCTCTTGTTTTCTACAAATATTCAATTTCTTTAGTATTTAAATACAAGATCTTTAGATCTCCAATTTGCATTATATTTTCTTGTTCTGCCATTATTATCTGCCGATCAAATAATTTTGCCAATATGCTCTTGTCTTTTGAAGATTTTCCCTATATTTGTTATAAACATGTCGTCTATATGTAGCTAGATCATTCGAAACATCTTTATTGCAGATTCCTATTTTTTCGTGGTACCTGTCATATATTCTCCGAAGTTCCGGATAGGCAGTTGGTATTCCTTCTTGATCAATTAAAACCGTTATATAGGTTTGTGTTATACCATCAAATCAAATATCATTTTGATAGTGGAAAAATACCAAATATAATCGCACATTGTTATTTATTCTGTAATCCCTTAATATGGAAAGAACATATACACAATCTCCATTTTCAATTGCTCTTTTTGTAAGCCTAAAAATTGGGGGTGACATGGGATCAACAAAACTTTTGCTATCATCTTGGAATTTGCAGTAACTTATTTTTCTTTTGTTGTGTTCTTTGGATTTATTGTTTCGCCTTTATTCCAGTTTGGGCATTTGGAGTCTATTATTTCTACATTATTATTACTATTATCATTGGTTTGGTTAATTTTTATTATTATTAATTTTATTAGTTTAATATAAACTTTTACAAATAATATAACATTAATATTTACTTCAAATTATAATCCAGTGTTTAGAATATTAGTTATATATTATTTAAAAAAAAAAAAAATCATTAAATTTATCAATCATTAAATAAAAAGATTCTGAGACAAATTATACTATTAAAAAAAATCTAAAATTTAAAAATTTAAAAAATATTTAAAAAAAAATTTTTTTTCTAACTTCTTCCTTTACCAATTTAATAAATTTGTTAATATTTCTTTCTACTTTAATTCTACTCGGCATTTCATTAAAAATTTGAACTCCCTTGTACATAATTGAATTTTGTGTTGCTACCTTACTGAATCTGTAAAGTCTAAAGTTGTTGGAATTCCTAAGATTATAGTTAGTAACTTCACTGACATATGCTAAATTTTTTGTTAAATATTGAGGTAAAATATCGTTTTTAATTTTAAATAGCAACACCTTGAAAATGGCTCTCTGGATGACACTCATCCAATTCAGTCTTGCGATTTAGCACAGAAGATAATTGATGCTGAGTAATCAAAATGAGGAAAATGACGAAGTCTTCCTAAGAAACCAATTTTCTTGGATATTTTGTTACATATTCCATTCATATGTTCATCAAAACTTAATTTATTATCAATAATAAATCTTAAATATTTAAAGCTATTTACCACCTTAAATTGTTCATTGCCTATTTTTATAATTGGATTATGTTTGGAGTTAAAAATCGTACATTTAGTTTTATTAATATTTAATTTTAATTTATTCATATTTATCCAATTATACACGTCTTTTAGATTCTCATTAAGCTTACTTTCGATTTCTTTAAAATTTTTCCCAGCTATGTATATAAGACAATCATCGGCAAATAGTGACACTTTACTAAATTTTAAAGCTTCCTTTATATTATTTATATATATTAAAAAAAGTACGATACCCAGCACGGATCCCTGGGGAACACCAAATTCAACAAACATGGAAGATGACGTAACACCATTTATCCGAACACTTTGTTTCCTCTGAGAAATGAAACTTTTAAACCAATCATGTTCTTTCCCTAATACACCATATTTTGCCAGCTTCTTTAATAGAATTTCTCGATCAACAGTTTCGAACGCGCGTTTAAAGTCCAGAAATATTTTCAGAACTATGTTACCTACGTCCATCTCTTTCTTCCATTCAAATGTTGTCCAATTAAAAGCAGTTCCACACGAATGACTCTTTCTGAAACCTGATTGTTCAGGTATCAAAATGTTGTTTTTTTCAAGGTGATCTTCTAGTTGTTTACAAACTAATCTTTCCAAAATTTTCTCAAATAAGGACAACATGTTAATAGGCCTAAAATCCTCGCATTTATTTGAATTTTTTATTTTTGCTATCGGAACTTTAATTGATTGTTTCCAACTTTCCGGAAATACACCATTCGCTATTGAACAATTTTTTATATTCAATAAGTGAGGTTCTATTATTGCCAGAGAATTTAAAAACATTTGAATATTTAATCCAAAAAAGTCCTTTTTATTTTTAATAATTTTAAGCCTTATTTCAAATTCAACATCCGTTACTAAATGGAAATTCAATCTATTATAAAATACATTAATGTTATCATTATATATAGAAGCATGTATTTCTTTTATACTTTCAATAAAATATTTGTTAAACACTTCTGTAATTTGCTTTACATTTTTTATTATTATACCATTGAAATTAATTTCATTAAAAACATCATGATTATTTTCATTAAGTACTAGGTTTTTAATATTTTTCCATAATGCACGCTGGTCACTTCCACAAGTTTTAATTTTGTTTTTAATAAAATTTTGTTTTGCTTGTATAATTTTATTTTTATAATTATTTCTAAAGTTTAAATATTGGTTCCAACACTCCTGGTTTTCTCTCATATAAATAGAATTTATATAACTTTCAATTGTTTAAAGCTATTGTTTCAATTCATTAGTGAACCAACCAGGAAAATTATTACAAATTTTTACTTTAATGTTTTTTGAAAGCAAACTAATACATCCTTGAATGTTCATCTCAAACTGCAACGCCTTCTCGTGAATATCTAAACCAAAAATACTATTTTGTAAAAATAGTTCCTGTAGAATACTTGAGAAATTATTTTGATCATATTTGAAAATCTTCTTAACTTTGTATATTTTACCACCTTAAAAATGGTAAAAAATGCATGCTTATTAATCCTACATTCTATCAAAATTGTCTCATTAACTGAAATTTTCAGGCTATGGTCAATCTTATATTGTACATAATTACAATAATTTTTAACTAATAGATAATCAATTAACGTTTGACTTGCATTCGTTATTCTTGTGGGCTCTCGTACAATTTGCTTTAGCCGAACCTGATTAATAGAATTAATCATATTTTTAGCGTTTAACAAGGTATCCGATTTCATCAAATCTATATTAAAATCATCAACAATCGTACAATGGTTAACATTTTTAATGTATTCATCACATCATTCACCAAACTTATCAATAAAAGACGAGACTGGATATTCCGATGAAGGTGATCTATACACAACTGCCATTGTCCATTCCATTTCATTTAACAAGACCTTAACAGATAATAACCATATAAACTTCATTTTTAAGAAGCTAGCCACATTAAATTGCAGATCCTTTTTTATGTAAATTGCAGCTCCTCCCGTGTGTCTGGAATGTGAGAGACATGATACAACAGTGTAATTTTTCAGCTGAAATTCTTTTTCTTCTATATCATCCGTCATATGGGTTCCACTTACTAAAATTATATCAAAATTATTAGCACTTAGGATTTCTAAATGATGTAGATTATTTAATAATCCATTAGTATTAACATAGACACATTTTAATTAATACTTATCCGAAGTTGATTGCTAAAATATCTTCCCTTTCTCTATCCTTAATTTTCTTTTGTAAACCTCACATTTCACCGTATCGAAATCATTATGGTCTATTTCAAGATTTGGACCCCATTGCAGTGTTGGGTCGGGGTCCAGCTACACATTTCCGAAGTTTAAGGTCTTTAAAATTAATAAAGATAGCAACTTGAAAAAATGTAGAAGCTTCAAATTTGGCACAAGGATGTTCTTTACTATATCTTGCGTGTCCCCCTAATTTGGGATCATTTGGAGTGGTGGTTCAGTACCCCTAGACCTCCCAAGTTTTAAAAGCTTATAATCGAAATTACTAAAAATAGTAACTTAAAACTAAGATAGAACGTTCAAATTTTGTACAAGGGTTAACTAGTACTTAAAGTACAGCGCGGACTATATAAAGGCGAAATCAGCCCAAGGGTTCGGATTCTAGACCTTTTAATCGGTTTCAGGGCTAACGAACATATATTAAAAATCACAATAACTCAACAGCTAATGACGCTATCTTCATGAAATTTGTGCTGTAGGTTATTGGTAATGAAACTACGGCGGAGATTGCGTACGGTGAGGATTGGACAATGGGTTCGTAACTTAGAATTTTTTGATCGAATTTAGGCCAAACTAGCATAATTCCGAAACCAATGAAGATAGAACCTCCAAATTTGGTATCAGAGTGTCTCTTTAGACCTCCTTAGTCTACTTGAAATTTGAGCCCAATTGGAGTAGTGGGTGGGGACCAGCCACTCAGTTCCGAGGACCTTAAAGCATATTTTCGAAATTAATAAAGATAGTAACTTGAAACAAATATAGAAGCTTCAAATTTGGCACATGGGTGTTCTTTACTATTTCCTGTGTGTCCCTCTAATTTTGGATCAGTTGGAGTGGTGGTTCAGTACCTCTCTTAGACCCCCCAATGTGTAAAATCTTATCATCGAAATTAATAAAACTAGTAACCTAAAATTAAGATAACACGTTCCAATTGTGTACAAGAGTATTGCATATGGGCTGGAAGTAGTATGTATATGCCAGTTCAGCGGTGGAGGAGCTTTTTTAGAGCTTTTTTAATGACGTTTCAGCAGCAGCAGGAGCTTTTTTCAGCAGTTCTCCTAAAGTTATGCAATAAAATTGTGATAAGTAAAAAGTTTTGTGCTTTTCAGTATTTTAAATTAAGCTTAGCGGTTAGAATATCAGTTATGTTTAAATTTAAATTTAAACAATAATAAGCTTAAACTAGTTTGAGTCTTTGAGTATTTTAAACTAAGCTTGGTTGTTAGGATATCAGTTATGTTTAAAATTCAAATTAAGATATTGTATTGTTCTTAATTAAATATGAAAAGTTTTTAAAGTTTGGTTTAAATACTAAATTAATATTATAAAAGTATAAGCTTGATTTAAAATTTCCGTGAAAATTAAAAAGTTTTATAAATTAAAAAAAAAATAAGCTTAAGCTATTTAGCTGAATATTCTTAATTAGATATGAAAAGTTTTGTAAATATCAGTTATGTTTAAATTTAAAATTAAAACAGTAATAAGCTTAAGATATTGTGCTAACTGTTCTTAATTAAATATGAAAAGTTTTTAAAGTTTGGTTTAAATACAAAATTAATATTATAAAAGTTTAAGAGTTTTAGTTTCACAAGAAAAATTAATAAAAAAGTAATAAAACTCTTGTTTTTATTTTTTATTTAATTTTTATTAAAAAGAAACCTTTTTATTTTGAATTCTACTTAAGAACTAACTTTTTAATTTTTAGATATTTTACAACTGACAATTTCTTTTTCTTTGTAAAAATGCTTTTTAGCATTTTTACTTACAATTACAAAATTACAAAATTTCTTATTCTAAATTAAATTTATGTCATTTTCTGTTATCGCAATATATTATATATTTTATATGAATCCACATGTTGCAAAGCAAATCAATTAATATTGGAGTAGGTCATAATTTTAAAATAAGAATTTCTTTTTAGATCATATTACAAAACAAAAACGTTCGAATTTATTTTGTAATCTGATTTAAAATTTTAATAATATTTTAGTTTAAAGAAAGAAAATGCTTATCAGCAAAATTTGTTAAGTAATTATTGAAATTTATTAGAGTTAATAAAATGTGTAAATCATATGTACTATATGTTTACTAAAGGTACCTAGTTAAAAATAAAAAGTAAAAGAAAAGCAAAAATATAAAAGGTCAATTACATTATTCGAATGTAATTGTCGATGGTAAAGAGGTAGTTTTGGGTATTTCATTTATAGAATATATAACTCCATCCCTCTTAAACTGAGGCTCCGACGAAGCTGTTATTTTAGCAACTTTAATTTTTTTATGAAAAAATTTAATTTTTATTAGTATTGCGAATATTACGATAATTGAAAATGATATTACACAGAAAAAAATATAATTAAAAATATTTAAAATTTTATGGTTGTCTGTTATTTCTTCAATTTTCTTACGATTATTTTCAATTTCTGTTAAATTAAGTTTTTTCAAGTTATCTGTTTTATTTTCTACATTTTCTATAATTTTAATATTTGTGTATGGATATATAACATGATCTTCAATTTTAATAAAATTATTGTTAAAAGTAAAATTTTCTATTATAATATTACAATTTTCAAATTTAATTAAACTGTTTTTAAAAAGTTTTAAATTATCTTCATTACAATTCTGGGTTATATTCCCTTGAATATTTTTTACAATAATTAAACCAGGTAAGATTTCTTTAACAACTTTTTCTTTACAATATTTCATACTACAATTGGCTTGTTCTGCCTTTATTAATTTAGTTAAACAATTATCTTCAATTTCTTTTAAATCTTTCTTCAAATTATCTTTTATTGTTACATTATACAAAGTTTTTTCTTCATCTATCAAAAATTCATATTGTGGTAACGTTGTTTTATATTTTTTTTCTATTAGAGCGCGAATTTGTCTTAAGATTACTGTTGTTTTGGTGTTTTTTGTGTCTTTTTATGTGGGATTTGTAGTATTTGTATCCGGTGTCTGTAATAATGTGATCGTTATCTAGATTTTGTGCATTTATTATCCTAAACTTAGCATGATTTTTACCTCCTCTTTCTTCTTTTAAGTATTGAGGTCCTATTTTTATTTCGACGTCTTCGCGATTTTTGTTTAATTTATTAATAACGTTTTCTTTAATTTTGACAATGCGTTCTTTTATTTGGGGATACTCGTTTTGGTTTATATGTCCGTTTAGAAACTCAATCGGTTTTTTATTTGTCGTGGAATGAATAGTGTTATTGTAAAACTTAATGATTTTGTGTATTTTCTCATCAACGCTGTCTATATTAACGTTTGCATCGTGTCTTAGGATTCTTAGATGCTCATTTATTGTATTATGTAGACGTTCAATATCTGCGTTAGATGTGTGATTATTGTTGGAAGTAAAATGTATTTCAATATTTTCATTTTTAAGGAATTCTTGGAAGGGGATTGCTTTTAGACCTAGTTCATTGTCTACTATAAGTTTTTTAAAATTTCCAACAACAGAGATATATTGCGTGATCGCTCTCTTGAATTCTGTCCATGTTCGACCTGAAATTCTGATAGCTTGCGCGTATTTAGAAAATTTGTCTATTACTGTCAAAAATAAAGATTTGTCGAGACTATAAAAAACGTCTGCATGTACTATTTCTAAAGGACTATTGGGAGTTTCGGTTATTTTATAACTTTGTTTCACAGGTTTTCTGTCATATTTTTCTAAGTTGCATATTTTGCAATTATTTATAAATTTTGTAATTCTATCTCTTAATTGAGGATTATATATCTCATCTCTTAATTGCGCAAAATTTTCATTTATGCCTCTCTGATTATTTTTGAGATGTTGTCTTTCTATAATTTCAGCGAGTTCGTTCTCGTCTGTTATATCTCTGAGTAAATTTTTGCATTTTATTATTTTGAAATTAATATTATTATTATTTCTATTAAAGGTATTATTCAGTACAGTACGGAAATCATTATAAAATGTATCGTCGTCTATTATTATTGCGTTTGTCTTGTTTTGATCGAAATGATTTTTCACAATGGTAATTACAGTATCTTTGTCCAAAGTTTTCGCGTAAATAATTTTTCTTTCTGATTTAAATATTTTAGAGGTTTTTATTTTAAGAGATCCAGAAGCAATTTTTTTTATTATTATTTGTCTTTTATAAATGTTAATTGGAGAATTCGATTCTAAAATTAAAGATTCAGTTTCATTTAAATTTTCATTAAAAAGGTTTGCTGTGACTCTTGAAAGAGCGTCCGCGTTACCATTTTCGACACCTTTTTTATATCTGATCGTATAGTCGAACTCTGATAATTTTAGTCTCCATCGTACCAATTTGGAATTTGGCTCTTTAATAGAAAATAGCCACTTCAAAGGTTTATGATCAGTTTCGATTACGAATTTCCTGCCAAAGAGATATGGGCGGAAATATTGCGTTGCCCATACGATGGCTAGCAATTCCTTCTCGGTTGTGTTATAATGCTGCTCGTGATCATTGAGCGTTCTACTAGCATAGCAAATTGGATGATCTTTTTGAGAAAGGACAGCGCCAAGTGCAAAATTACTTGCATCGGTTTGTAATATAAATTCTTCTTTAAAATCGGGATAATGTAAGATTGGGTTGTTAATTAGTAGGGTTTTTAAAGTTTCAAAACTAGCTCGGTACTCTTGGTCATTCATGTTCATTTTAATATCCTTTTTTAAATATTTAGTCATAGGTTTAGCTATTTTCGAGTAATCTTTGATAAATTTTCTATAGTATCCGGCAAGTCCAAGAAATTGTTTAATTTCTTTCGGTGTTTTAGGTAAAGGAAATTTTTGTACGCAAATTATTTTTTTCGGATTTGGTTTAATACCTTCATTGGTAACAATATGTCCAAGAAATTCAGCTTCGTGTTTTAAAAATTCTGATTTATCTAATTGTATTTTCAGATTTGCATCTTTTAATCTTTGAAATATTTTTGTTATAGACTCCATATGCTCTTGCAAAGAAGTCGAAAATATTATAATGTCGTCGAGATACACTAAACAAATTTGGTTTATGTACTCGTACAAGACATCATTCATCAGTCGTTGGAAGGTTGCCGGAGCTGTCTTCAGTCCAAAAGGCATACGAAGAAATTCGTAATGTCCTCCTTCGACACTAAAAGCGGTTTTATGTACGTCTTTTTCAGAAATTTCTATTTGATGAAACCCTTTCGCTAAGTCCAGTGTTGTGAAATATTGACATCTCCCTAGTTTTTCCAATATTTCGTCCATATTTGGTATGGGGTACTTATCATCTATCGTTACCTCATTCAACTTTCGGTAATCGATAACAAGTCTCCATTTGCTTTTACCACTTGCGTCCGTCTTTTTCGGCACAACCCATACTGGTGCAGAGTACGGAGATCGACTTGGTCTAATGATTTTATTGTCTAACATTTCTTTAATCTGGTTTTGTACTTCACTCTTGTGAATATATGGGTATCTATAAGTTCTAACTGCTATTGGAGCATGATCAGTAGTTCTAATTTCATGTTTAATAGCGTTTGTAAAAGATAATTTAGAGTTTTCTTGATAAAATAGGTTTGCAAATTTCTTTATGACTCTAATAAGTCTTTCATTTTCTTCTGAATTAAGATGGGTAGTACGAATTTGTTCAAGGAGCGGTTTATAAGGTTTATTTTCAATTATGTTAAAATTTTCGTGATTGACTACTTCCGTTAATATTTGATCATGTTGAAACTCTGAAGGATTGTCGATTTTTAATTGTACTTCATTATTCTCTACGTCATAAATACCTTCTTTTATTATTGTTTTTCCGTCCAAAGTCTTAGTTTCATTCACAAAAATGAGTCCGTCTTTCTGTTGGACTGATAGTTTGATATTTTTTTGTTCGTCGAAATCAAACAACAGAGGAATTAAGTTTTGGTTGATTTCTAATGTATTTTTACTATAGTCGATTTTTGCGTTAAATCGTTTTAAAATATCATTTCCTATAATTCCATCATATTTATCGTGGAATTTACAAACTAAAAAGTCTATCTTTTCGTTTGTATCTCCTAACTCGGGAAAAAGAGGTATGCGCACTTTTTGCGACGTAATTATTTTGTGTTGTAGAGTTTTTAGGGTAATATTATTACTTGATATTTTCCATTTTGGATGGCAGATACCAGGGTTAATGATTGAACTTGTTGCTCCAGTATCAATTATAAATTTGAGGGGAAGTAGTTTAGATTTAACTATTATATAGGGTAGTTGGTTTTCGAGGCTGTCGATTGAAAATTCCGTACTTCGTAGTGACATACATCCATAGGTTCTGGTGAGTTATTTCGACCTCGATGATTGTCATTAATATTATTGCCTCTGTAAGGGTTAGGTTTGTCTCTGATACTGTTATTATTATTATTATAAGTATTGTGATTGAAATTATTAGACCTTGAATATGTACCATTATTATAGCTACTGGTTCCATAGTTAATTGGCATTGGTCTATTAAATTGCTGACTGTTATTCTGTCGGTTAAAATTATTGTTACCATTATATTGTTGATAACTATTGTTATTTTGTCTATAGTTGTTGTTATTTTGTCTATAGTTATTGTTATTACCATTATTTTGTTGATAATAATTATTATTATTATTATTATTATTATTATTTTGTTTGTTATTGTTATTTTGTCGATAACTGTTATTATTATTGTTATACTGATTATGTCTTCTGTTATTATTATTAACATTACCGTTATTGCGATTGGGTAATGCATTAGTATGTCTTATATTGGAAAATCTTTGATTGTTATTTCTATCTTGAGGACCTTGAGTTAAATATGTGTGACCTGATTCGTAGACCATATTCATAGCTTCTTCTAAACTTGCAGGGTCTTTACAAAATAATAATGTTTTCATAGGTTCAGGAACTTTACTCTTGAAAATATTGAGTGCGGCTCTTGAATTATTTTTAGTCCATTCAAAACTTTCATTATTATTACCCAAGACATGAAGCGTTTTAGCATTGAGTCTACGTAATTTTCTTTTTAATTCTTCGTAAAACTCTAAAATAGTTGTTCTACAGGTGACGGCTCGTAACTCGTCAAAAATTTCTTCAATACTTAACCTATCTCCAAAATTATTTATTAGTACTGTTTTAATATCACGCCAATCTACAGCATGACTATTTATTAAGATTGCTTCCCTCGCTTTTGATTTTAATTTACCCTTAATAGTATCGGAAAAAACTAATTTGGATATTTCATTATATTCGGACAACAATGGATATATTCTATCTACCGAATCAATAAAAATTTGTAAGTCCTTAGTGTTACCATGGAATTCTGGTAATCTATCTAAGTATGTTAAGGGTTCTATAGTAATAGAGCGTTCAGTTGGTGGGGGTGCTGGAAGGGGTGTTGCCATAATGAAAAAATTTAAAATTTAATTGAACCCAAAACAAAGAGAAAAAAAAATAAATTTGTAACCTTGTGGTGTAACTATGTTTGTATTATGTTAAAGTAGTATGTATGAATACTTTGTAAATATTATGTTATGTATTGTGAGATTTAATGGTTATATAATTTTTAAAAAAAATGAATATTTGAAATGAAATTATTAAAATATATTATTAATTTTTTTGATAGATAAAGATAAAATTTTTACTTGATTTTTTTTGTAAATAATTTTATAAAAATTTATTAAATGTATAAATAATATAATTCAATGATTGTATTAATAAAAATTTATTAAGCGAGCAAAAAATTATTAGATACTTAAAAACACAATTAAATTTTTTAGATTCAAATTAAAATATATAAATTCAATAGATTCAAATTAAAATGCAATTTTTTCTTTTCTTAATTAGTTTTTGTTATTAATTTATTTATCTAATTTTGTAAATACTTTTATAAAAATTTATTAAATTATACTATTTAAATATATTGATTGTATACATAAAAATTTATTGAGCAAGCAATTATTATGTTATATATTATTAATTTAATTTATCTCTCATGACAAATTTAAATCTATATTTTTCGTTATCGAATTTTTGCAATACAAAAATAAGAGAAGAAAAAAAATTTAAGCACTTATGTTGTCTAAAAATTTGTAGGATAAAAAAAATAATTTTACAGTACCTTAAATTGGTTGATTTGATTGACTTTCCTTATAAGTGGTGGAGTGGATGACTTGGTGATATCTTGAATCTTGATACTGCAACTTTTACAGGATCACAGGAGCTTTTGAATTACGGGAACACAGGAAACAACAGGAGCACAGAGAATTTTATATATGTTGACGTTTTGTTTTTATATTGTTTTAAAATTTTTTTATTTATTATATTGTTTTTTTTTTTAAACAATTTATTAAATTTTTCTTTTAAATTTTTATATTGTTTTAAATTTTTTTTTTTTAAACAATTTATTAAATTGTTCTTTTAAACTTTTATATTGTTTTAAAATTTTTTATTTATTATATTGTATTTTTTTAAACAATTTATTAAATTTTTCTTTTAAGCTTTTATATTGTTTTAGAATTTTTTTTATTTATTATATTGTTTTTTTTTAAACAATTTATTATATTGTTTTAAAATTTGTTTTATTTATTATAATGTTTTTTTTTAAACTTTTATATTTTTTTTTATTTTGAGGATTATTAATTATAATTCGTATTATAACTAATAAAATCCCTTTATCCTCGTCGCCAGTTTTAGTTTCACAAGAAAAATTAATAAAAAAGTAATAAAACTCTTGTTTTTATTTTTTATTTAATTTTTATTAAAAAGAAACCTTTTTATTTTGAATTCTACTTAAGAACTAACTTTTTAATTTTTAGATATTTTACAACTGACAATTTCTTTTTCTTTGTAAAAATGCTTTTTAGCATTTTTACTTACAATTACAAAATTACAAAATTTCTTATTCTAAATTAAATTTATGTCATTTTCTGTTATCGCAATATATTATATATTTTATATGAATCCACATGTTGCAAAGCAAATCAATTAATATTGGAGTAGGTAGGTCATAATTTTAAAATAAGAATTTCTTTTTAGATCATATTACAAAACAAAAACGTTCGAATTTGTTTTGTAATCTGATTTAAAATTTTAATAATATTTTAGTTTAAAGAAAGAAAATGCTTATCAGCAAAATTTGTTAAGTAATTATTGAAATTTATTAGAGTTAATAAAATGTGTAAATCATATGTACTATATGTTTACTAAAGGTAGTTAAAAATAAAAAGTAAAAGAAAAGCAAAAATATAAAAGGTCAATTACATTATTCGAATGTAATTGTCGATGGTAAAGAGGTAGTTTTGGGTATTTCATTTATAGAATATATAACTTTTAAGCTTGATTTAATATTTCTGTGAAAATTAAAAAAAAGTTTTATAAATTAAAAAAAATAAGCTTAAGCTATTGAGCTGAATATTCTTAATTAGATATGAAAGTTTTTTTTAAATATCAGTTATGTTTAAATTTGAAATTAAAACAATAATAAGCTTAAGCTAGTTTGAGTCTTTGAGTATTATAAATTAAGCTTGGCGGTTAGGATATCAGATATGTTTAAATTTAAAATTAAAACAGTAATAAGCTTAAGATATTGTGTTTACTGTTCTGAATTACATATGAAAAGTTTTTAAAGTTTAGATTAAATACAAAGTTAATATTATCAAAGTTTGAGCTTGATTAAATATTTCCGCGAAAATACAAAAAAAGTTTTATACCTAAATTAAAAAAATTAGCTTAAGCCTTTAAGCTGAATATTCTTAAATAGATATGAAAAGTTTTTTAAATTTGGTTTATACTTAATTTTATCAAAGTTTAAGCTTGATTTAATATTTACGTGAAAAATTTAAAAAATTCAAAGCTAATAAAGCTCGTCCGTTATGTTTGAAAATTAAGTTTCCAACTGCCATTTTAAAGTTGAAAAACTTAAAAAATCGATGGAAATTCTTTGTTTGATTATTAACTTAACTGCAAAAGTTTTGAAAAAAATGAAACAAATAAACGTTTGAAATTATATTGTTAATAATATAAAGTCGTGATCATGACTACAAATTGAAAACGTGATCAAGTTCCAGTTCAAGTTAAAAAAAAAAAAAAAAAAAAAAAATATAAAACGTGGTTTTAAAAAGTTGTTTTTAATATTAAATAACATCATAGCATGTTTTACTAAAAGTTAATAAATTATTATTCATTAAATAATATCTTTTTTATTTATCCATGAATCATGGTTTTTATCAAAGCCAAGCCACCTAACCAAAACTTGATTTCCTTTTTTTCTTATTATTTTTTCTACAAGGTAAACATTAGGAAATTTAAAAGATGTAAGTTCAGGTTCATAAAAACTGCCTTTTATTTGTTTTTGTGTGTAATCAAGTAAATTGTATGTTATTGGATCAGTTCTTTTTATTTTCGCTATTGTATAAATTTCTGTTGACCAATTAGGTTGATAACTTATACGAACAAAATCTCCAACTTTGTATTTTGCTTTTCGGTATACTTGTAATTTATTGTAGACAGTTTTTAGTAAAAATTTCTCATTTTTCTTTGTAACATTTTTAGGTGGAAGTTTAATTGTATGATGATATGTTGAGTTATATTTTTCTCTTAGCGATGGCAGAATAGGTAACCATTTATATGTACCTTGTAAACTGAATTGTTTCCACATCATGTTTTTTAGGGTGCGATTGAGATGTTCTACAATTGATGCTTTTAATTCTGAATATGTATGATAATAGTTAATTTTATATTTCCTCATTAGATTTTGAAATTTTTTGTTGAAAAATTCCGTACCTTGATCAGATTGTAAATTTTTTGGTTTTTTACCAGAACGCTTAAAAATATTTTTCATTGCGATTAAAACATTACCATCGTTTTTGTTTTTAATCGGTTCAGCATACGCAAATTTTGAAAGTGTATCAATAACGGTTAATAAATATTTATATGCCTTATTAAATTTTGCATATGGAATCATTTCAACCAAATCAATTTGCCAAGTATCATTTAAACCCTTTTGAATAAATTTTCTTCGTGTAAAGTTTCTTCTAGCGCCTCTATGAATTTCTGACACAACTTGTAGCCTCGACATTATTCTCGTACCATTTAATTAAATTTTCTAAAGTGATTCTATAATTTTCTATTGTATGACATTCACATGTGTCCGGTCCAGAAGTAGTACCATAGTAGTACCAGAATGAGTACCATAAATTGAAGTGAATTTATTTACTTTAGAAAAGTTTTTAATGTGTTTATATAGATGTAATATTAGTTTCTTATGATCATCTAATAAGACGGAGGAATAAATATTTAAGAACTCCTCCACTTCCATAATTCAAAATGACAGTACTAAGAATATGCTCGCTGCTTTTATATGATCCCTAAATTGTATTTTAAATACAGTTTCTTATCAGACACAGACCAAAAATGATTAATTTTATTCATCCATTTACAATGATGATAGCGGGACCATCTGGATGTGGGAAAACAACATTTGTGTGTAATTTAATTGAAAATATTGATAGATTGATTTCTCCGAAAATTGAAACCATAAAATGGTGTAACCCAGAAATTTCTGCTATTCCAAAAAATCGAACTTTTCCTTATATAGACTTTTATACCAGTATCCCAAAATAATTTAGTGGTAATGAAAATAAACCTTCGTTAATTGTTCTAGATGACTTAATGTTAGATTCTGCAAATAAAGAGGTATGTGAGCTATTTACTAAAGGTTCACACCATCGTAATTTATCTATTATATTGTTAACACAAAACGTTTTTCATCAGGGAAAATTTTCAAGAGATATTTCATTAAATTGTAAATATTTAGTGCTTTTCAAAAATCCTCGAGACAAATCGCAGATCCAGAATCCAGAAAATATAAAGGGTTTCTTCAGAGTATATAATGAGTCAACATCAAAACCTCATGGTTATATTGTCTTGGATTTAGCACAAGACATTAACGATCTATTTCGTATTAGAACTAATATTTTTTCCAAAGAATATTGTATATGTTTCTGTGATACGGGTGATTTGAATAACAACTGTCAAAAGTATGAAACGATTGAAGAAAAACCAACATATATTACATGTACTAGGAAAGTGCAACAACAAGATATTTCGTAAAAATATTCTTAAATATTGTGATGATGATATTATAAAAACTATTGCTGAAATTGCAATCAATATATTAAATAATAATAATAAAATATCATCGGCACAAAAAGCAAAATTAAAAAAACATAAAAAAAAATTAAGATTTCTAGCCTGTGCTAAGAAAAGTATAAAAGCCAAAAGAAAAATATTAGTTCAACATGGTGGGTTTTTACCAACTCTAATCGGAACTATATTATCTGGTGTAATAGGGAAATTACTTAGTAAGACATAATGCAGCGAATGATTGTTATGTCACCAGAAATATTTTCAAAATCTAGTAAATTATTTCAAGATGATAAAAACTTGGAGTTATTAGATCAAAAAATGAAAAAAGTTTTATATGAATATATATGTTTTATATTGCAAAACTGGTGTAATATGTTTAGTCCGTCAATGATTTCTTTTATATTAGGTCTTGCCCTAACACATTCTGATCAGGCAAGTTTTATTGCCTGATGCAAATGTTTCTTCTCTTATTTTTACAGCAAGAAGAAATTGTTGATCAATGCAGGCAATTAGTGCCAAATAGTTTTATATTATATTATTAAATATATATGGACAATCATGCATATCTATGAAGCATGTTTGTACCAAAAAAATATTTATTATTATTATTGTTTATATTAAATATTTATCCATGCAAATAAACTGCAGGGATATCTATAAAATAAAAGATATATTTATTCTTTTCGAGTCTGATAAACTCTGATTTTTATTTTAAAATATCAATCCTTATATACTATTTTGGATTTCTTCAAATCCATACAAATATAATCTAGAGCAATAAATTATTAAAATTTATTACTTAGTTACAAAGAATTTTTATTTGGGTTAAATATAATATTTACTGACCTAGTTCATTATTACATAAAGATCATTAACCAAAAATATCAACTAAAATTTATATGAATCATTATCATTCATTAACATTACATTTTCAAACAAATAACAAAAATGTAATTTGATCCACAAAAATAAAATTATTATATTTGTAAGATACAATGCAATGCACTTGCTATCATACAAATATTTGTAAACAGATGTTAGCACTTAAAAATGTTTTGACCTAACCAAAATGTTATGTCAGCATTTATTAAAATTTATATTAAAAGAATTTATATTTTTAGTTATTAACAATTATGGAAATAATTTTATGAACGGTCAATATATACTACATCCTTCCCCCAAAGAAAAAAAAATTAGTTTACATTTCTTAAAATTTAAACGAATTTTTTATATTAATATTAATTTTAAATTAATTTTTAAAAATAATTTATATTTAGTTTAAATTTAAATAAGTTATTTATCAAAAAAAAAAAATTTTTTATACTTCAAATCAGAAAAAAAAATTTATATATTTTTACATTTCATATTTATTTTTATAGTAATTTAGAATATTTATTGTTTTTCTAGATTTAATCATATTGTTATTATGTAATTCTATTTCCTTATTATTTATAACTAGCAGATTTACCCGGCGTTGCCCGGAAGCTTGCAAATTGTAAAAACGCAAGCTTCAGCCAATTTTTTGAAATACTACTTTGCTTATAAATGAAGCCACAAAAAAATATTTGTGGAGTTCCGTTAACCCATCGTGGCCCAACAGCTTTTTATAGGTTTTTTCGTTGCTTTGTTATATATATTAGAAATGATTTAACCGATTAACTTCAAATTTTGTATATTTGTTCTTCTTTGAAAATGATGTTCAATTTACTAACAGACTTGGAAGTTGTTAACCCCTGTCGACCCGACGATTGTTCAAAAAAAAATTTGTAAGTAAATTACGTCCAATTTCTGAAAGTAGGTACAACTTCTTTGAATTAGGGGAATGCTTAAAAAAATGTTTTGTCGAGTTCTTTTAACCGATTGCGAAACAAAAACTTTAAAAAACAGTTTGAACGATTATCTCTAATTTTTCTATACATGGTGCTTCTTGAGAATTTGGTGCTCCTTGACGATAGAGTTGAGGATGTTAGGTTCCCGGCGAATAATGTTAACTGAATTAAAATGACTATTGGTCAAATGGGGATACTAAGTTTGCCATTATGTCATTATACTATGTCAACAGTAGTTATCTTGAATTGCCAACGTTTGAATAAAATATAGTCGATGGTTTAGAAAAGATTTAAAAATTTGCTTTTCAACTTATATTTTGTATATTACCTTATATTTTATATTACCTGAAAGTTGTAATACATTCTTCCTCGTTTTTTTATGATTTGATGAGAGAAATGTAGGCTTATTTTTTGGAAAAATTGTTTTAAAATACTATGTTTTTAAGCATTATATATAAGAAATTGAATTTTTTGATTTTTAGATTTCATTTGAAGAAAACTGAAAATTTCATTGAATCTTTGTTCAAAACGCACAAACAGGTCAAAACCAAATTAACCATGTGGGTTTTAATTAAAATGTTGGTACAAAATTTTCAATAAAATACTTTTAATCGTATAAGAAAATAAAATTTATAGAAAACTTCATGGCGTCGTCGTGGAAAACGGGTTAATCGAATTAACTAAAACTTTTTGCAGCCTCTCTTTAGACTGCAAAATCAACCTGTAAAATTGGACACAAATCGAAAACACAAAATTTTTTGAAAGTCCGCCAGGCCGAAATGGGTTAATGTTTTCGAACCATCTTTATACAACTAATTGCGGTTGCTAAGAAGAACATTTGTGCAAAATTTCAAGTCAATCGGTCAAACTGTTTCGGCTCGACATCAAAAACATTGAAAAAGCTTCATTGCGCCCTCGTGCCCAAACGGGTTAACCGAACCCAACAAAAATTTGTGCCAGCCTCTCTTTTTGACTGCAAAACCACCCTGTAAAATTGGACACAAATCGGAAACACAAAATTTTTTGGAAGCCCGCCGGGCCGAAAGGGATTAATTTATTCCAACCAGTTTTATACCATTAATTCCGTGTAATAAGAAGAACATTCGTGCAAAATTTCAAGTGAATCGGTCAAACCGTTTCGACTCGACATAAAAAAACGAAAAAGCTTAAAACGGCTCTGGAGCCGCAATTTGCTGACTTATAAAAATGCGACATAGCCTATGTCACCCCCCGGACTCCCAAAATTATTCCTCTAAAATTTGGTGTCAATCGGACCAGTGGTTTTCACGTGAATCCTGGACAAACAAACAAACAAACAAACAAATTTTCTTCTTTATATATTAGACTAGCAGATTTACCCGGCGTTGCCCGGAAGCTTGAAAATGGTAAAAAAGCAAGTTTCAGCCACTTATTTGAGATACTACTTTGCCTATAAATGCCACAAAAAAATATTTGTGGAGTTCCGTTAACCCATCGTGGCCCAACAGCTTTTTATAGATTTTTTCGTTGCTTTGCTATATATTAGAAATGATTTAACAGATTAACTTCAAATTTCGTATATGTGTTCTTCTTTGAAAATGAAGTTCAATTTACTAACAGACTTTAAAGTTGTTAACCCCTGCCGACGATTGTTCAAAAAAAAAATTGTAACTAAATTACGTCCAATTTTTGAAAGTAGGTACAACTTCTTTGAATTAGGGGAATACTTAAAAAAAAGGTTTGTCGAGTTCTTTTAATCGATTGCGAAACAAAAACTTTAAAAAACAGTTTGCAAAACAATTTGAACGATTATCTCTAATTTTTCTATACATGCTGCTTCTTGACAATTTGGTGCTCCTTGACGATAGAGTTGAGGATGGTAGGTTTCCGGTGAACAATGTTAACTGAATTAAAATGACTATAGATCAAAAGGGGATTTTCTTGAATTGCCAACGCTTGAATAAAATATAGTCGATGGTTTAGAAAAGGTTTAAAAATTCGCTTTTCAACTTATATTTTGTTTAGTCCTGAAAGTTGTAATACGCTCTTCCTCGTTTTTTTATGATTTTATGAGAGAAATGTAGGCTTATTTTTTGGAAAAACTGTTTTAAAATACTATGTACTATGTATAAGCATTATATATAACAAATTGAATTTTTTTATTTTTAGATTTCATTTGAAGAAAACTGAAAATTTCATTGAATCTTTGTTCAAAACGCACAAACAGGTCAAAACCAAATTAACCCTGTGGGTTTTAATTAAAATGTTGGTACAAAATTTTCAATAAAATACTTTGAATCGTATAAGAAAATAAAATATATAGAAAACTTCATAGCGTCGTCGTGGAAAATGGGTTAATCGAACTTAACTAAACCTTTTTGCAGCCTCTCTTTTAGACTACAAAATCAACCTGTAAAATTGGACACAAATCGAAAACACAAAATTTTTTGAAAGTCCGCCAGGCCGAAATGGGTTAATTTATTCCAACCAAATTTATACAACTAAATGCGGTTGCTAAGATGAACATTTGTGCCAAATTTCAAGTCAATCGGTCAAACAGTTTTGACTCGACATCAAAAATATTGAAAAAGCTTCTTTGCACTCTCGTGCCCAAACGGGTTAACCGAACTCAACAAAATTTTGTCCCAGACTTTATTTTCGACTGCGAAACCACCTTGTAAAATTGGACACAAATCGGAAACACAAAATTTTTTTGTAGCCCGCCAGGCCGAAATGGGTTAAATTATTCCAACCAAATTTATGCAACTAATTGCGGTTGCTAAGAGGAACATTCGTGCAAAATTTCAAGTCAATCGGTCAAACTGTTTCGGCTCGACATCAAAAACATTGAAAAAGCTTCACTGCGCCCTCGTGCCCAAACGGGTTAACCGAACCCAACAAAAATTTGTGCCAGCCTCTCTTTTTGACTGCAAAACTACCCTGTAAAATTGGACACAAATCGGAAACAGAAAATTTTTTGGAAGCCCGCCGGGCCGAAAGGGGTTAATTTATTCCAACCAGTTTTATACCATTAATTCCGTATAATAAGAAGAACATTCGTGCAAAATTTCAAGTGAATCGGTCAAACCATTTCGACTCGACATCTAAAAAACGAAAAAGCTTAAAACGGCTCTGGAGCCGCAACCTGCTGACTTATAAAAATGCGACATAGCCTATGTCACCCCCGGACTCCCAAAATTATTCCTCTAAAATTTGGTGTTAATCGGACCAGTGGTTTTCACGTGAATCCTGGACAAACAAACAAACAAACAAACAAACAAACACACAAACAAACAAATAAACAAACAAATTTTCTTTTTTATATATTAGATTAGAAATTTGCATTCAAAACCTTTTAGAAAATTACAAATAGATATGAGTTAAAAGTTTTAAAAATATTGTTTTCGACCGTTAGGCAGGCCAACAAAAACTTAAAAAAAATACATTAGGTCCAAACGGGTTAATAAAGCGCAATCATGTTTTTTGGTGAGCTTGTGAAATAATGCAATGTTTGCGTTAACTTTAAACTGTATTAGTCGAACAATTGTTTTTTTTTTAACATATTGATTAAACCTTTTCAACAGAAGAACAAATTTATATTAAAGATTGAACTCTTTAAGGAGATCAAATTTAATGAACCCTTGTGACAAAAGGGGTTAAATGATAAAAATCAAATTAACCCTGTGAGCTTTGCTAATAAAGATTAGCTGAAAAATGTGTTCAAGATTAGCTGAAAAAAGTGTTCGTTTAAGCTCAACAACAAAAACATTGAAAAAGCTTCATTGCGCTCTCTTGCCCAAACGGCCAAAAAAAATATTGAAAGGCCGCCAGGCCGAAATGGGTTAATATATTCCAAGCAACTGTATAAAACTAATTCCGTTTGCTAAGAGGAAGATTTGTGCAAAATTTCAAGTCAATCGGTCAAACTGTTTCGGCTCGACATCAAAAACATTGAAAAAGCTTCATTGCGCCCTCGTGCCCAAACGGGTTAACCGAACCCAACAAAAATTTGTGCCAGCCTTTCTTTTCGACTGCAAAACCACCCTGTAAAATTGGACACAAATCGGAAACAAATAATTTTTTGGAAGCCAGCCGGGCCGAAATGGGTTAATATTTTCGAACCATCTTTATACAACTAATTCCGTTTGCTAAGAGGAAGATTTGTGCAAAATTTCAAGTCAATCGGTCAAACTGTTTCGGCTCGACATCAAAAACATTGAAAAAGCTTCATTGCGCCCTCGTGCCCAAACGGGTTAACCGAACCCAACAAAAATTTGTGCCAGCCTCTCTTTTTGACTGCAAAACCACCCTGTAAAACTGGACACAAATCGGAAACACAAAATTTTTTGGAAGCCCGCCGGGCCGAAAGAGGTTAATTTATTTCAACCAACTTTATACCATTAATTCCGTTTAATAAGAAGAACATTCGTGCCAAATTTCAAGTGAATCGGTCAAACCGTTTCAGCTCGACATCAAAAAAACGAAAAAGCTTAAAACGGCTCTGGAGCCGCAACCTGCTGACTTATAAAAATGCGACATAGCCTATGTCACCCCCCGGGCTCCCAAAATTATTCCTCTAAAATTTGGTGTCAATCGGACCAGTGGTTTTCACGTGAATCCTGGACAAACAAACAAACAAACAAACAAACAAATAAACAAACAAATTTTCTTCTTTATATACTAGCAGATTTACCCGGCGTTGCCCGGAAGCTTGCAAATTGTAAAAACGCAAGCTTCTGCCAATTTTTTGAAATACTGCTTTGCTAATAAATGAAGCCACAAAAAAATATTTGTGGAGTTCCGTTAACCCATCGTGGCCCAACAGCTTTTTATAGGTTTTTTCGTTGCTTTGTTGTATATATTAGAAATGATTTAACCGATTAACTTCAAATTTTGTATATGTGTTCTTCTTTGAAAATGAAGTTCAATTTACTAACAGACTTGGAAGTTGTTAACCCCTGTCGACCCGACGATTGTTCAAAAAAAAATTTGTAAGTAAATTACGTCCAATTTCTGAAAGTAGGTACAACTTCTTTGAATTAGGGGAATGCTTAAAAAAATGTTTTGTCGAGTTCTTTTAACCGATTGCGAAACAAAAACTTTAAAAAACAGTTTGAACGATTATCTCTAATTTTTCTATACATGGTGCTTCTTGAGAATTTGGTGCTCCTTGACGATAGAGTTGAGGATGTTAGGTTTCCGGCGAATAATGTTAACTGAATTAAAATGACTATTGGTCAAATGGGGATACTAAGTTTGCCATTATGTCATTATACTATGTCAATAGCAGTTATCTTGAATTGCCAACGTTTGAATAAAATATAGTCGATGGTTTAGAAAAGATTTAAAAATTTGCTTTTCAACTTATATTTTGTTTAGTACTCACCTGAAAGTTGTAATACGCTCTTCCTCGTTTTTTTATGATTTGATGAGAGAAATGTAGGCTTATCTTTTGGAAAAACTGTTTTAAAATAAGAAGAATAATAAGAAGAACATTCGTGCAAAATTTCAAGTGAATCGGTCAAACCGTTTCGACTCGACATCAAAAAAACGAAAAAGCTTAAAACGGCTCTGGAGCTGCAACCTGCTGACTTATAAAAATGCGACATAGCCTATGTCACCCCCCGGACTCCCAAAATTAATCCTCTAAAATTTGGTGTCAATCGGACCAGTGGTTTTCACGTGAATCCTGGACAAACAAACAAATAAACAAACAAACAAATTTTCTTCTTTATATATTAGACTATCAGATTTACCCGGCGTTGCTCGGAAGCTTGCACATTGTAAAAACGCAAGTTTTAGCCAATTTTTTGAAATACTACTTTGCTTATAAATGAAGCTACAAAAAGATATTTGTGGAGTTCCGTTAACCCATCCTGGCCCAACAGCTTTTTATAGGTTTTTTCGTTGCTTTGTTATATATTAGAAATGATTTAACCGATTAACTTCAAATTTTCTATATGTGTTCTTCTTTGAAAATGAAGTTCAATTTACTAACAGACTTGAACCCCTGCCGACCCGACGATTGTTCAAAAAAAAATTTGTAAGTAAATTACGTCCAATTTCTGAAAGTAGGTACAACTTCTTTGAATTAGGGGAATGCTTAAAAAAATGTTTTGTCGAGTTCTTTTAACCGATTGCGAAACAAAAACTTTAAAAAACAGTTTGAACGATTATCTCTTATTTTTCTATACATGGTGCTTCTTGACAATTTGGTGCTCCTTGACGATAGAGTTGAGGATGTTAGGTTTCCGGCGAATAATGTTAACTGAATTAAAATGACTATTGGTCAAATGGGGATACTAAGTTTGCCATTATGTCATTATACTATGTCAATAGTAGTTTTCTTAAATTGCCAACGTTTGAATAAAATATAGTCGATGGTTTAGAAAAGGTTTAAAAATTTGCTTTTCAACTTATATTTTGTTTAGTACTCACCTGAAAGTTGTAATACGCTCTTCCTCGTTTTTTTATGATTTGATGAGAGAAATGTAGGCTTATTTTTTGGAAAAACTGTTTTAAAATACTATGTTTTTAAGCATTATATATAAGAAATTGAATTTTTTGATTTTTAGATTTCATTTGAAGAAAACTGAAAATTTCATTGAATCTTTGTTCAAAACGCACAAACAGGTCAAAACCAAATTAACCATGTGGGTTTTAATTAAAATGTTGGTACAAAATTTTCAATAAAATACTTTTAATCCTATAAGAAAATAAAATTTATAGAAAACTTCATGGCGTCGTCATGGAAAACGGGTTAATCGAACTTAACTAAAACTTTTTGCAGCCTCTCTTTAGACTACAAAATCAACCTGTAAAATTGGACACAAATCGAAAACACAAAATTTTTTGAAAGTCCGCCAGGCCGAAATGGGTTAAATTATTCCAACCAAATTTATACAACCAATTGCGGTTGCTAAGAGGAACATTTGTGCAAAATTTCAAGTCAATTTGTCAAACGGTTTTGACTCGACATCAAAAACATTGAAAAAGCTTCTTTGCGCCCTCGTGCCCAAACGGGTTAACCGAACTCAACAAAAATTTGTGCCAGACTCTCTTTTCGACTGCGAAACCACCCTGTAAAATTGGACACAAATCGAAAACCCAAAATTTTTTGGAAGCCGGCCAGGCCGAAATGAGTTAATTTATTCCAACCAAATTTATACAACTAATTCCGGTTGCTAAGAGGAAGATTTGTGCAAAATTTCAAGTCAATCGGTCAAACTGTTTCGGCTCGACATCAAAAACATTGAAAAAGCTTCATTGCGCCCAATGATAAAAATCAAATTAACCCTGTGAGCTTTGCTAATAAAGATTAGCTGAAAAATGTGTTCAAGATTAGCTGAAAAAAGTGTTCGTTTAAGCTCAACAACAAAAACATTGAAAAAGCTTCATTGCGGTCTCTTGCCCAAACGGCCAAAAAAAATATTGAAAGCCCGCCAGGCCGAAATGAGTTAATATATTCCAAGCAACTGTATAAAACTAATTCCGTTTGCTAAGAGGAAGATTTGTGCAAAATTTCAAGTCAATCGGTCAAACTTTTTCGGCTCAACATCAAAAACATTGAAAAAGCTTCATTGCGCCCTCGTGCCCAAACGGGTTAACCAAACCCAACAAAAATTTGTGCCAGCCTTTCTTTTCGACTGCAAAACCACCCTGTAAAATTGGACACAAATCGGAAACAAATAATTTTTTGGAAGCCCGCCGGGCCGAAATGGGTTAATATTTTCGCACCATCTTTATACAACTAATTCCGCTTGCTAAGAGGAAGATTTGTGCAAAATTTCAAGTCAATCGGTCAAACTGTTTCGGCTCGACATCAAAAACATTGAAAAAGCTTCATTGCGCCCTCGTGCCCAAACGGGTTAACCGAACCCAACAAAAATTTGTGCCAGCCTCTCTTTTTGACTGCAAAACCACCCTGTAAAATTGGACACAAATCGGAAACACAAAATTTTTTGGAAGCCCGCCGGGCCGAAAGGGGTTAATTTATTTCAACCAACTTTATACCATTAATTCCGTTTAATAAGAAGAACATTCGTGCAAAATTTCAAGTTAATCGGTCAAACCGTTTCGACTCGACATCAAAAAAACGAAAAAGCTTAAAACGGCTCTGGAGCCGCAACCTGTTGACTTATAAAAATGCGACATAGCCTATGTCACCCCCCGGACTCCCAAAATTGTTCCTCTAAAATTTGGTGTCAATCGGACCAGTGGTTTTCACGTGAATCCTGGACAAACAAACAAACAAACAAACAAATAAACAAACAAATTTTCTTCTTTATATATTAGATTAGATTACTGTGCTATTTGGACCTTTTTGTGCTACAATTTTAAATGGTCCTTTAAAAGGATTATCTAATTTTTTCTTATTTCCTACTTTTATCATTACATAGTCATTAATTTTAAAATTTGATTTATTAATATTATTTTGTTTTAGTTTATTATTTTCTTTATTTTTAATTAAATAATCTTTTGCTTTTTCATTAGCATATTTTTATTTAATTTTTTAATGGGGGGTGAAATGGGGTAGTATGCGATTATAGTTGATGGGTACCAGGGGATTTTAATGCCAAAATTGGCAAGGAAAATTTTATAAAAAATGTAGCAGGAATGCAATCACTCCACTCACAAACGAGCGAAAACGGTATACGTCTAGCAAACTTCGCCTCAGAAAATAATTTGTGGATAAGCAGAGTTTCATTTCAACATAAGAGAATCCATAAACAAACATGGAAGATACCAGGCCAACAAAGAGCGAATCAAATAGATCACATACTGGTAGATAAAAGACACGCGACCTCAATATTAGATGTCAAATCATGTAGAGGAGCCAACTGTGATTCGGATCACTATATGATTAAAGTTAAAATTCGGCAACGTCTATCCACAATTAACTCTAATAGAAACGCTTTTAGAAGAATAAAATGGGACACGGACAAGATTAATACAAATGAAAATACAAAACTTGTATACCAGCAAACTCTATCGCACAAATTCGGAAACATTTCTATGAACGGCAATCCCTCAGAAAACTGGAAACATATACATGAGGTGATTAAAGACACAGCTGTAGAAATCATTGGAAAGCAACCAAGAAACAATAATAATTGGTATGATTCAGAATGTAAAAGAATCAATGAGGTAAAAAACGAAGCATGGAAGAAACAACTAGCATGCAACACAAGAAATAATCGATTAGACTATGAAAACAAAAGAAGAGAAGCGAAAAAGATAATGAAAAGAAAAAAAAAGAAGATCTCAGGAATAAAATCCTAGCGTTAGAAGAGAGTTCCAAGAACCAAGCTAAAAGATTTTATCAAGGAATAAAATATCAAACCACGACATTCCAACCAAGACTAAATGTCTGCAAAAGTAAAGAAGGGGAATTGTTAATGGAAGAAGATAAAATCCTAGAAAGATGGTGCGAATATTTTAAGGAAACTTTAAACAAGTCGGTCACGGAAATTGACAACATGCTACCACTACAAACAGTAGAAAACACAATTAGCCAACCCACAATAGAAGAAACCCAAGTGGCGATTGGAAAGTTAAAAAATGGGAAAGCTAGCGGAGGAGACTCCATTGTAGCTGAACTAATAAAATATGGCGGTAATGACTTACATTACAAAATTCATGAGCTCATCATTTCCATATGGAACACTGAGAGCATTCCCGAAGCTTGGCTAGGTAGTATAATTTTCCCGGTGCATAAGAAAGGAGATAAGAAAATTTGTAATAATTATAGAGGCATCACCCTACTCAATGTAGCGTACAAAATATTCACAAATGTACTGTATGATAGGATGTATGGAATAGCAAACAAAATTATAGGTGAATATCAATGTGGGTTTAGAAAAAATCTTCAGTAGACCAATGCTTCGCATTAAGTCAAATCTTTGAAAAATCACAAGAATACTCTTGAGATATTCATTGCTTATTCATAGATTTTAAGCAGGCTTTCGACAGGATCAACAGGGAAAAAATATTTGGAGTAATGCAGAGACTGGGTATACCGGAAAAACTAATAAGACTCACCTGCATCACACTGAAAAACACCAAAGCGAAGGTACTTGTACAAGGTAAACTTACTAACTCGTTTAATATAGATTCTGGAGTAAAACAAGGAGATGCACTGTCCACGTTAATCTTCAATATTATGCTACACTATGCAATAAAAGAAATTGATCCAGGGATTACTATTTTTATTAAGTCATTCCAGATATGCGCATATGCGGATGACATAGCAATACTCGCACGTAATAGAAATGTTTTGAAAGAAGTATGTACTAAGCTCGTTGAAACCACGGCAAACATTGGTTTAGAAATAAACGAAGATAAAACGAAATACTTCATTAAAACCAGAACGCCTAAGAATGCAGAAAATCTTCATTTACAGCACTACACTTTTGAAAACGTGACACAATTCAAATATTTAGGTATTCTTTTTTCAAATACAAACGACTCCTCAATAGCAATTAAAGAACGAATCAGTGCTGCAAATAAAAGCTACTTCGCGCACTCAAAACTTCTAAAATCCAAGCTTCTAACAAGATCTACAAAGCTCAAAATATATAAAACACTAATAAGACCAATCCTTACTTACGGATGTGAAGTATGGAACTTAAAAGTAGCAGACTGTAAAATGCTCTAAATTTTTGAGAGAAAAATATTAAGAAGAATATACGGGCAAGATTTAATCATGAACTCGAAGCACTGATACAACACAAAACCGTTATTCGATTCATAAAATCGCAGAGAATAAGATGGCTAGGCCACATTATCCGCATGCCGAATGAAACAGTCCTAAAAAGAATTTTCATGCATCGTGAACAAGGAACCCGAGCGAGAGGAAAAGCAGGTGGTTGGAAATGGTTGAAGCAGACTTAAATACCATGAATGTTAGAAATTATAACACCCTAGCAAGTGATCGAGGAGAATGGAGGAGAGTAGGCGAGGAAGCTTTGGCTCACAGAGGGCTGTAATGCTAAGAAAGAAGAAGAATTTAATTTTTAATTCATTTAAATAGTCATCTAAATTGTAAATACTATGTTTATTATTTAATATTTCACATGAAAGTGTACTTATTTTACCATATACCAATTCATATGATGAGTAACCTGTTGTACTGTGTGGTGTTGAGTTGTAGAAGTACGTGTAGTAAGGTAAATGTTCGTCCCAAACGTCTTGTCCTTTTAAACTCATTAAGTAGTCATTTAATACCCTATGATTTCGTTCAATAGAACCTAACGTTTCATGATGGTAAGGTGTTGACGTTACTTTTTCAATATTTAGAAATTTACAAATATTTTTCAATAATTCATTTGTAAATTCTGTACCTTTATCTGTTTTTAATTTTTTGAAACATCCATATTTCAGTATAAATTTCTCTACAATTGTCTTTGCAACTGTTTTAGCATCTTTGGCTTCTATTGGATATGCTTCAATGTATTTAGTTAACTCACATTGTAAAGTCAGAATATATCTATAGTTGTTGGATGGTCTTAATGGACCTACAGTATCTATTGTTATAGTTTCAAATGATGTTGTGGGTGTGTCTGTAATCTCATAATTTTCTTTTGTATATTTTGTTATTTTAACTTCATTACATATTTTACAATTGTTTATATAACTTTTTATCATTTTATTCATGTTTTTCCATATATATTTTTGTTTTAATTTACTGATGCATTTACTTATGCCACAGTGTCCACCATATAATGAATCATGATTCTCTTTAATTAATTTGCGCATTTCATCTTTATTTTTTATTTGTATAGGAGGATCATATAATACAATTTTTAAACAATCTGTATTTTCAGACTTGTTTTGCAGCTCATTAAATATATTTTTAAATGTTTGGATATCCATAAATTCAAATATTTTGTCATTATTTGCCAAGGCTAATTCTTTAATTTTTAAATTGCTTGTTTGAATAATAGCTTCCTCAGAACCAATTTTATCTCTGGTAATGATTTTTCGCTATATTCAGCAATTATTTCTTTTCTTGCTGCTATAATTTTCAATTCATTTTCATTTTCATTATAATTTCTTTTATTTTTATTTCTGACGTCAGTTTTTTCAATTTTATTAAATTTTAATTTATTCATAAACCTTGTATCTGATATTGATGTTGCGTTCCAAATGTGAAGGTGATCAGTCTTCATATCTGCATCTAAGATTTTGGTGGCTTTATTATTTTTATTTATAATATTATTGCTTCCTTCCTCCTTTTGTATTTCTTGTGATTACAGTTATATTATTTTTCGGTATCATTTATTTTAGCTTATTTGAATCAATTTGTATTCTCGACAGAGCATCGGCATTTGTATTAATTTTGCCTTGTTTAAATATTTTTTCAAAATCATAATCCATCAAATCTACACGTATTCTTGTAAGTTTTGATGAAGGGTTCTTATGCGTAAATAAACTCACTAATGGTCTGTGGTCAGTATATACTATGAATTTTTTACCAAAAAGATATGGTCTGAAATAGTTTATACCCCAATGAATTGCCAAAAGTTCTTTTTCAATTATAGGTTTATTTAATTCATGTTTGTTTAACGATTTACTTGCATAAGCAATTGGTTTATCATCTCCTATTTTTCCTTGTGATAAAACTGCTCCAAGCGCATAGTTTGATGCATCTGTTGTTAGTATGAATGGTTCGGCAAAATTTGGATAACTTAGTATTGGTGGTTCTATTAATTTTTGTTTTAATTTTTCAAAAGCATTATTACTTTCTTCACTCCAACCAAATATTTGTTTTTTCTTTAGTAGTTGATTCAAAGGTCTAGCTATTTCTGCAAAATTTTTTATAAATCTTCTGTAGTAGTTGCAGAAAGCCACGAATTTTCTTACTTCATCAGCATCTTTGGGTGTTGGGTAATTTTTAATTGTGTTAAATTTAGCAGGATCTGTTTTTATACCTTCAGCAGTTATTAGATGTCCTAAATATACAAATACAACTTCCTGTTTTAAAAAATTACATTTTGACGGGTTGAGTTTTAAATTGTATTCTTGTAAACGTTCTAATACTTTTATTAAATTAGTATTGTGATCTTTTAGATTTGAACCAAATACTATTATGTCATCTACATACAGAAATGCGGCTTCTTGTAAACCACTTAATGCTACAGATAACATACGTTGAAAACTATTTGTTGAAATTTTAAGTCCAAATGGTAATCTTTTAAATTGGTAGTGTCCTTTGTTTGACGAAAATGCTGTCATTTGTCTTGATTTTGGATGCAACGGAATTTGATGAAAAGAAGTTGTCATATCCAGTGTTGAAAAATATTTAGCTTTTCCTAATTTATCCAATACGTCTTCTAATCTAGTTAATGGAAACTTGTCATCCACAATTTTTTTGTTTAATAATCTAAAATCAACAACTAATCTCCATTTTTGTTCTCCTTCTTTACTTTTCTTGGGAACTATTAGTAATGATGAGTTGTATGGACTAGTGGAATTTTCAATTATATCATCCTCCATTAATTTTGAAACTTGTTTATCAATTTCTTGTAACTGGACATTTGGTGTTCTATAGTTTTTGATATATACTGGTGACTTATCTATTGTAGAAATTCGTTGTTCATAAAAATTGTTTATTGTCAGCATCTCATTCTCCAAATGAAAAATATTTGGAAATTTTTCACAAATATTCAATATTGTTATTTTTGCTTTTGTATCTAAGTTATCTATATTTATTTCATTTTTTAATTTTTCAAAGCTTGTTTTTGACACATTGTTATTTTTAAAAGATAATATTTGATAATGTTTTAAAGCTTGAACTTCAACTTCAATTGTATTTAGATTTACTGGTGTTTCCCTTGTATTTAATATTTTTACATGTTTTAATCCTTCTGCTGGGATAATTGTATTTGCTATGAATACTCCTTTTGCCATTTCTTTGCCTATGATTATACTATCTTCTTTTATAT
The DNA here is from genome assembly GCA_963082915.1 of Dolichopus griseipennis. Classification (NCBI taxonomy): domain Eukaryota; kingdom Metazoa; phylum Arthropoda; class Insecta; order Diptera; family Dolichopodidae; genus Dolichopus; species Dolichopus griseipennis. The sequence goes on from OY720441.1 coordinate 210,982,654, forward strand.
TCATGTCTATATTTATAATTGCTTCTGTTCGAGGTTGTAACATGATGTTTGATAGAGTTTTAGTATTTACACTCATTGGTAATACTATGTCCTCTTCTTGATTAGGTATGATTAATGTGCATGTTTCATAATCAATTGTGCATTTGTTATCATATAGAAAATCTCTACCTAAAATACCGTTAGCTGTTATATTAATTTTTTCATCAATTACATGAAATTTATGTTTAATTGTGTATTCTTCAAATTTTAATTCTAAATTTATTACACCCGTTGTCATGAAATTTTTATCTGTAATGCCATTTATTTGGCAGGTTTCATTTTCTAATACTTCTTGTTTTATGATGTTGTCTTTAATTATAGATATATCTGCTCCTGTATCTATTAATAATGTTATATATTCTATTATTTATTTTGACTTTTATTATATTTGTGCAGTCGTTGTTACTGCTAATTGAGCTTATGTGCTTTTGTTGAATTGGTTTCGGTTGTTCCTTTGCATGTTGTTGGTTTCATTCAGTTGTGCTATTAAATTTTCTATTCTTGTGGCAAACTCATTTATTCCTTTGTTACCTTGTGTGATATTTGCTAGTTCTGACTGCATTTTGGCTGTATTTTTATTCGACTTAAAACTTGAAGATAACGTTTGTTTAAATTTTTCTAATGTTATGATTTCTTCTGCTACTATAAGTCTATTTTTAACTTTATCGGAGAGTTTTGTAGCTAAAATAAATTTTACAAATTTTGTTTTTTCATCTGTGTCTTTTAATGTGTCAGCATAAAAATCTATTAGACCCAGAAAATTTGAAATTTCTTTTGTGTTTCCTTCAAATTGTGGTATGATTTTTGTAGCTGTCATTAAATCAAAGTTTGCCATGTTTGTGTTGTTTGTTTCAATTTTTGGTTTGAGGTACGTAGATATTTGTCTTATTATTTCTTTTAATTTCAAGTTCAGTTGAAAATCACCTTTATAATTTTTTTCATATAACTCCCAAATTTGTTTTATCTCTTGCTGTTTATCATCTAGGAACGTTTATGAGTATGTTCTATTTGGACTCTTTTTTAGTGTTTTTAATAAGTCTAATAGTCTGTTTATGTTGCTGTCCATTCAAAAAAAAATTTGTTGTTATGTTTTACTTTATTTTTAATAAAAAGAATTTTACTTATATAATAACAATTATTTTAATTAATTTAAATTAACATTATTTTAATTTTTAATAGTTTTACATATTAAATAAAAAGAAAAATTTATCAATTTTAGATATTTAGATATTTGAGATATAATTTTAGATATTTTAAAAAAAAAATTTATATTGTTGACAACGCTGAGCTCGTTTCGCTGCTTTTTTGTTCACGAAATATTTTATTGTTTCGTATATGACGATGATGATGACTGCAATGATTATTTCTTTTAAGACTTCATTTGTGGCGAAGTTGGCTTGTTGGACTACGGTTGCGTTTGAATCTGCGGAGAAAAAACCCATTTTATTTTTTGGTTCTTATATCTTTAATTTTTCTTCTTATTTCTTTTTTATGGTCTTCAGATGATGTAAATGGTAGACTATTGTACAGTCTACTTAGTTCTCTGCGCTGTTGAAACTTTTTGCCCCCTCTTTTTCTCTTTTTGGGTTGTACTTTCTGTCTATATTCGTCAATTGTTATGGTTTTTTTATTTGTTCTTAATAATTTTTCTTCTTTTTGTTTTATTTTTATTTCTTCATTTATTTCCTCAATTTATGCTGCTAATTGTTTAAAACGTCTGTGGAATTCTTCTTCTGTCAATATTTCTGTTTCCTACCGGATGAACTCCATCTAATTAATTTGTTGTGAACTACTGTTGAGTCGTTCACTGCACTTTATTCCAGGTTAGTGCAGGGTCGCCATGTAATATGTTTAGTCCGTCAATGATTTTTTTTATATTAGGTCTTGCCCTAACACATTCTGATCAGGCAAGTTTTATTGCCTGATGCAAATGTTTCTTCTCTTATTTTTACAGCAAGAAGAAATTGCTGATCAATGCAGGCAATTAGTGCCAAATAGTTTTATATTATATTATTAAATATATATGGACAATCATGCATATCTATGTATCATGTTTGTACCAAAAAAATATTTATTATTATTATTGTTTATATTAAATATTTATCCATGCAAATATACTGCAGGGATATCTATAAAATAAAAGATATATTTATTCTTTTCGAGTCTGATAAACTCTGATTTTTATTTTAAAATATCAATCCTTATATACTATTTTGGATTTCTTCAAATCCATACAAATATAATCTAGAGCAATAAATTATTAAAATTTATTACTTAGTTACAAAGAATTTTTATTTGGGTTAAATATAATATTTACTGACCTAGTTCATTATTACATAAAGATCATTAACCAAAAATATCAACTAAAATTTATATGAATCATTATCATTCATTAACATTACATTTTCAAACAAATAACAAAAATGTAATTTGATCCACAAAAATAAAATTATTATATTTGTAAGATACAATGCAATGCACTTGCTATCATACAAATATTTGTAAACAGATGTTAGCACTTAAAAATGTTTTGACCTAACCAAAATGTTATGTCAGCATTTATTAAAATTTATATTAAAAGAATTTATATTTTTAGTTATTAACAATTATGGAAATAATAATTCAGTTTATCTGAACGATTTCCTACAAACGGAAAAATTTAACAAGGAGAATTGTGCTCTTATTAATATTGGAGAGAAACATTGAAAAACCTCTAGAAAAAATTAAAGTAACCAAATCTATAGGTTACACATATTATTCATATGACGATTCGGAATTACATTTGGATGATTGGAAATTTAATTTTTTGCCAACACTTACTAAAAATATAACTCCTAATCCGGGATTTACTCGAAACCAAGTTTTCAAAGAATTTTTTAATGAAGTTTTGACATATATCTCTAATACTAAAAATTATGATAATGTAACTTTTCAAAAAGTAGCAGATCAAAACAAAAAAGGTTTAATTCGAATATCACAGACTTTTGATGAAGACAGCTTCTTTATAAAAGTTAATCACAGTTTTAATAAAAACATTGCTAAATGAATTATTTCGACAGAAACAAAATATAAAAAATTTCTAAACAAAATTACCTGAACTATTTAAATTAGCTATTGCTAATAATAAAGATGAAATTAACGGAATGGTGATGATATATTCAGATATAGTTCAATCATCTGTTTTTGGAAGTGGCAAAGTACGTGCATTAAGAGCTATCAACTTAGAAAATTGCAGAATACCTACAAAAATACCTACAATTGAATTTGAAAATGTTCAATACATACCTATAGAAAAAAATTGTTTTGAAACGATAGCGATTAAAATTTGCAACCAATAATGGCGATGGAATATATTTTGTTTCCAGTTACTATATCCAACAAAAATTGTACTGCACTTCAAAAAGCAATGATTGCTTAAAAACAATATAAATACTACTACTCAAATATGATATCATATCAAACATGGAAAGAGCTTATGTGAGATATTATTCCTCTCAAGTAGGTGGAGGAATCAACGATATCGGACCTCTATTACAATTTTATCCAACTATTCAAAGAGGTCGTGGTTTTGGAAATATATTCGGAAGTTTAATTCGTTACTTAAAGCCAGTTTTTACATCAGGTTGGAACTTAATTAAAACAGAGGCTATGAACACAAGTAAAAATATTTTGAATGATATAGCATCTGGTGCAAACATAAAAGAAACTGTAATTGATCAAAGTAAAGGTGGCATGTAAAATCTAAGAAAATCAGTAGTTAATCAACTGTGTTCGATGTATGGTGGAAGGCGAAAAGCAATAAAAAAACGAAGCAGTATAGAACGACGAGCAGTTTCTAAAAAGACACATTTAAAGTCGGAGCGACGAAAAAAGCAAATTAAAAACTCTGATATATTCAATTAAATATGAAGTGTATGAAATCTGAACTTCTGAAAAAATATTTAAAAAAGATGGATCAGTTTGGAGTGCAAATGATAAAGTAGGAACCGGAGCTGATGCAAAAGCAGCCCCGCAGCCCAGTGTTGTAAATAATTTATTACACTCTTTAATTAAACAATGTAATGTAACTCTAAATGGAAAAAACATCACTCCGTCAGACTCATTATACCATTATAAAGCATACTTAACTACTTTACTAAATTATGGTACAGATTCCAGTCAAACACATCTGGAAGCATTTGGTTGAGAATTGGATAAACCAAATGTAAATGATTTTAACAATTCTGGTTCTAACTCAAGGCAAAAATTATACAATAATTCTACAATAGTAGAATTAATGGGAAAATTACATGTAGATTTTTTCAACACTTCCAAATTACTTTTAAATAACGTTGACATTCGAATTGCTTTGGCATTAGAAAAACAAGATTTTTTTCTATTTTTCAATGATTCAGACGAAAGCTATTTAAAAATTCTTGAAGCTACATTATACATGAAACATTTAACAATTAATCCTAGCATATTAATAGCACATAATACTGTTTTGAAAAAACTAACGCAAAATATTTTTACACGAGAAGTGAAATCAAAACATTTACAATTCCAGCTAACACATGCAACATATCATTGGATAATATATTTATAGGGCAAATACCAAAAGCTCTTTTATTTTGTATGGTTAATAATGAAAATTTTAATGGTAAAAGATCAAACAATCCATAGCATTTCGATCATCAAAATCTCACATAATTTCAATTATATGTGAATGGAGTGCCTACACCAAACTCTGCAATTGAAACCAGTTTTACATCAAATAACAATTACAATTCTCGTGCATATTTAAAATTATTTAGCGGAACAGGTTACATCATTCTGATAAAGGCCATCAAATTTCAAAAGAACAATTTTCAAAAGGTTATACAATACTAGCTTTTGATTTATCACCAGATGGTTCTGGAACTGATACATATCAAAATTTATTAAACCAGGGAGTAGTAAAGATTGAAGCAAGACTCAGTTCTCCATTAACTTCAACATTAACATGTATTGTGTTTGCAGAATTCGATGCCAGTATCGAAATTGATAAAAATCGCATCGTCTACGTAAAAATATAAAAGGAAGCATAGTTGATCATCTCTATTCATTTGAAAATGGCATACGGTCTAGTAGATTTATCATTCTGTACGCATGATAACAATACAATATTTGCTAAAAACCTTGCTGTGGCTGGAATAAAAGAAAAATGTAAAACTATTGTAAAGGAATTAAAGTATAAATTCCCAACCAAAGATTTAAAAAGAACGGACATCAAGAATTACTCTTTTGGACACATGGACAATGAAAAAACAACTAATAATTTAATAAATTTGCTTGAAAAATTCGATATAGTGTTCACAAATGGTAAACTTAAAGTTGAATTTTTAACGGCATACATAAGTGGAAATACTCAGCTAATTGATATTTCCCGTTTACAAAAAAATGAATACACTTCAGATAACGAAAGCGCTGAAATGTAATAGTGTCACAAGTAAATTGTTTAAATGTGTTTTTGCTCTTGATCAAATACCGAAAAATATTTCAAAATCTGGTATTTTAGTAATAAACACCGACACTTCTACCGAAAAAGGAACACATTGGTTAGCAATTTTCGTGCCAGTTCAAGGCTGTATAGAATATTTTGATTCATTTGGAAATCCACCATTCCATAATGAGATTGTGAAATTTCTACAAAATCAATCAAAATGTTTTATTTTCAACAATAAGCGTTTACAAAGTGACCTTACATCAGTCTGTGAACAATATTGTTGTGTATATTTATGGATGCGATGTAAGCGCAAGAGCATGAAAAATTTTATTAATTTATTCAACACAATGTCATCCCCACCCAAAAACGATAAAAAAATACAAATAATGTTTCGGAAAATTTTCAAAAAATGTATACGATAAAAACTATAAATACAAAACTTTCGAGTTATAAAACTTTAACAGTTTAAAAAAACATGGAGCCAACATCAAATGCTGAAGTATTTATCGAAAAACAAATAAACAACGATAACGACGAAGCACAACAAAAAAATCTTTTATTAAGTTATATTTACTATTTGGATAAAAAACAAACAATAAAAATACAAATTGGATTTAATGTTGAAAATTTAGCTGCAACAATAATTTTTTAACGTCATCGCAAAGTCATTAGCGAGATGAATTATTTGCAGTGGCATGCTTTTTATGTAGATTTTACAAACATTCAACCTAAATTAAATTCAAATAAATTTCCACTGAAATTCAATCATACAGAACAAACTAAAAAACTAACATTGGAACTAGAAGAGTACACCCGCTTTTGCCTTATGTTGGACTTTATACAAGCAGTGATGTCATATAACAATGGAGCTGAATTAAATGTGCGGGAATATGTATTCAAATATTTCGACAGATGTATTGAAAGGAATAAACTGAAATTGGAACAGGAAGATTTTTATATTCCTATGAATTTACATATAGCTCAGTGTAATTATTCTAGACTATTTTATGAAATACCATTGTTTATGTCAGAAAAAATATATTGTGCAACAATAAATAAAACAAATATTTTTTAAAGCCAATTATTATTATTATCTTTTATTAAATACATGTACAAGTTTATACAATTTTTTACAGCACATCTTTGCAACAAATTTTCTGTATTATGATGGTGAGGGCAAATGGTGATGTAATTTCTTAGTTTCTGTAGAGATGGAATTTTGTTATCTAAATTGATAACTTTTACTGAATTTGAAATAAAAGTGTCTAAAAATTGTTTTTTTTTTAAGACCTTTTACATAAACAACATCAAATATAGTTGTTAAATGTTCCTCAAAGACATTTTTAACTTTTAAATACTCTATAAAGCCATCATTCCAATCCATGTTATTAATGTTCTTTTTGTTGTACTCATTTTGTCGTTTAACATCACTATTTAACTCTTCAAATCAGTACGGTGCTTTAAATATAAAAAACACTGGTATTAGAGAACCATCAGCTATCAAAGAAAATTCTTTCAAAAAATATTGTTTGTTATTTCAAATAACAAATTGTAAGTCAACTATAGGTTTTCTGCTACCACTGTTGTTGTTGTTGTTGTTGTTGTTGCTATTCATTTTGTTCTTTATTATAATAAAAAAAATTAATAACTTAACCTTTTATTTATAACTCTGATTTCATAAAAAAAAGTGGGGATACCTAGATATACTATAGAGCAGTAAATTTTTAAAACTATTAACGGACCTTCGCAGACCGTTTTCAGACCTTCACAGACCGTTTTCAGACCTTCACAGACCGTTTTCGGACCTTCGCAGACTGTTTTCGGACTTTCACAGACCATTTGCGGACTTTCACAGACCGAAACTAGTCTTGAATACAGGCTCCTCGCGCCAAGGGGCCCCCTTAGCACCGTCATAAGTATCTGAAAAAAAAAAAAATTTTCCTTTTCTTTCAAAATAAATAAAAAAAAAAAAAAACAAATTAAATTCTTTAATATTAAACTTTATTTATTTCAAAAATTTTTCCTGCGATTCGATATCAATCGATGGAATTAATTGAAATAACGCCATATTTCTTTTGTCTTTATCCCGTCCCAAAAATTTAAAATAAAACTGCGCTCTATTCAATTCCTCTAATTCCGGTTCGTTTGTTACTTCTTTTGAAAGCCTGTCCGGCATGAAAAATATAATTTTTTTATTGGTTATCATATCTTCTACCTCACAAAGCACCACCGTTTTGCCTCTTTTCGTCTCTAGAAAGCACCAGGAAAGCACCTCGTATATTTTATTTTGGTGTAAAATATCAATATTATGATATTTTTCACTCGAACCCACTCCCAATTCCATTAAACTTTTTAAAAAACCAGCCTAATTATAGAAAATAGAAAATTAAAAATATAAAACAAAAAAAAAAAAACAAATATCTTACCATATTGTTTGTTTTATTTTGTAATATTATGTACTCTTAATAAAGTAAATAATTTTTAATAATAGTAAAGGAAAATTGTTGTTCTTATATATGAAAAACTTTATATATGACTTCCCTACTCATATAAAAAATAAAATAAAAACCAACTAACTAACTCATTATGCAATTATGCAAGTTTTTTTTTTTTTTCTCTTGTTTTTTAAAGTTAAAATTCTAATACGATACAACATTGTTACAGTATTTGAAAAATATCATATAAATTAAAAAGTTGTGAAGGCTGCTGCAGCTGCGCGGTGCCAAAAAAATATTTTAATAGATTTATTTGATTTTATGATTAGAATAGTCATGCGGGCGGCGCGCCTTTCTAAAAAAGTTAATATGCTAATAAGATGCAACATTGTTGCAGTATTTGAAAAATATAATATAAATTAAAAAGTTGTCAAGGGTAAAAAGTTGGATTTATGCGATTTTTTTTTTCTTTTGTTTTTTAAAGTTAAAATTCTAATACGATACAACATTGTTGCAGTATTTTGAAAAATATCAATCAAATTAAAATGTTGTGAAGGCTGCTGCAGCTGTGCGGTGCCAAGAAATAAGTAAATACCCGGTGATTTTTAAAAGTATATATATATGATCTTATGTTATAATCCATTTTAGTTACCAAATAATTTTTACTTAAATTAAAACAAAAAAAAAAAAAAAGAACAACTAAAAATGAGTTCAGCAAATAAAAAATGAAATCGGAATGCAATGAGTGCAAAAAAGTTTTCGCAAGGCCGGACAATCTAAAAAGCCATAAATGTACAATAAATGTACAATTAAAACATAAATGTGATTTATGCCAAAAAACATTTGGTAGAAAAAAAAATTTATTGGAACATTTAAAAAACCACAGAGAAGGTTATGAAAATACAAAATTTAGCAAGAAGTGCAAAACAGCCATCTCAAATAATTTGTGGAATTACCACATTTGGACAAATGAACATAAGAAAAATGCAGCAGAAGTCATTAAAACTAATGTTAGGTGTATTAATGAATGTTTTCAAAATAGACTAGAAACATTTATTAGAGATAATGATGATGAAGGCGTATTAAGCCCATTACACTTTTTATAAAAGACTCAAACCGATATCATTGAATTGATGAGACAATTACTAAAAAAGCACAATGTCATTAAGGCGAATCTGGAACTTTTTGGTGAATATATAAAACCAACAGAAGAAGAGTTTGAAAATATATCTATCAAATCTTTTCAAACTCGAATGTTAAGCATAACACAGGCAGACGATCTTAATGTTTTTTTTGAAAATGCTAAAGACGTTATTCAACAACAAGCAGAAGATTTCCAAGAAAAGGATAGTGGCTGGGCGTTGATTAGAATTTTACACGTGGAAATAAATATTAATAAATATGAACCAATCCACGTTTCTAGTTATTTATTAAGTTACCAAAAAACATAGAAGATAAAATAGCCTGCATTAATAATGATAACTTCTGTTTTAAGTGGAGTTTAGTATGAGCCTTACAAACTTGCGCTGAAAGTGCAAAATGAACATCTTCATACAAAATTAGTGACATTTCTCAACCCATAGGCTTGAGTTTGGCGATGTTTTACAACTTAATTTTGGCAATATGCAACTTCCAACTAAATTGTCTGAACTAAATTTATTCGAAGAACTTAATAATGACATAAGCATAAATTTGTTTGGATTGGAAGTCATTAATAAGAAATATGAGGTTGTAGGGCCATTTTATTTGACAAAATGTGAAAAAAAGTTTTATGTCAATTTATTGCTTTTGGAAAGGGATGAAAAATTTAATTTTGTTTACATAAAACATTTATCAAGATTGGTAAGTCGGTCTGTAACAAGGAATACTCATCAAATTTATATTTGTAATATGTGCTTGCAACATTTTCATACATTACAACAACGTGACTTACACAAACACGAATGCAATAAAGTAGTTACAAAGCTTCCGTCTGTTGAAAAAAATACAATGGAGTTTAAAAATTATCAACAACAATTGAAAACACCTTTTGTTATTTATGCCGATGCTGAGAGTATTTTACAATCTATTGCAACATGCAATTCTGATTCCACGATGTCTTCAACAACAAACATTCATCAACATGTTCCAGTAGCTTTCTCTTACTACAATAAATGTTCTTTTGATGATGGTCTAAGCTGTTTCAAAGAATTTGATGGAGCTAACTGTGCTAAGGAATTTATCCAATCATTGGCAGAAACATGCAGTGAATTATATTCAGCCTTCTTTATGAGTTCAAAACTGATGAATCCGCTAGCACTGGATGAGCAGCTACAACAATTGGTTCAAGAAACGTGTCACATATGTGGTAAGCATTTAGATTTTAATAATAGAATTAGAGACCACTGCCACTTTACTGGCAATTATAGAGGTCCTGCTCATTCTTATTGCAACTTATTGTATAGACGATTAAATTTTTTCCCAATATTTTTTCATAACTAAACGAAGTGAATGGACATATTGGTGTCATTCCTTTGAATAAAGAACGTTATTTTTCATTATCTAAAAAAATTACAATAGATAATAATCATTCATTTTATTTACGTTTTCTCGATAGCTTCAGATTTATGGCTTCTAGCCTTGATTCATTGTGTAAAAATTTAAATGAAAACGATTTGATTCATATAAAAAAAGAATTCAATAATAATGAAAAATTTAAACTTATGACTCGAAGGGAGTTTTTCCCTAGGAGTATTTAAATTCCATTGAACGACTTGACGAAACATGTTTACCGTCACAAGACAATTTTACCAATCAAATGACAAACACTCCATGTTCCAATGAAGACTACATTCATGCAGTTAATGTATGGAATACGTTTTAAAGTCAAAATTTATGGGACTATCTTAAATTTTACCTTAAAACAGATGTACTTATTTTGACTGATGTTTTTGAAAATTTTCGAAAAATATGCTCCAAAATCTATTCATTAGATCCTGCAAATTTTTACACTACACCAGGTTTGTCATGGGCGGCTTTGTTAAAATACACTGATATAAAATTAGAGTTGTTAACTGATGTTGATATGTATAATTTTTTTAAAAAAGGGATACGAGGTGGAATTAGTCAGTGCTCACTTAGACATTCAGTGGCAAATAATAAATTTATGGGGGAATCTTATAAAAAAAACGAACCTTCCAAATATATAGTATATGAAGATGCCAACAATTTATATGGATGGGCAATGATCCAATATTTACCTCATAAAGATTTTCAGTGGGTTGATACTCCTGAAAATATTGATGTGCTTTCAGTTGCCGATGATTCGCAAACTGGTTACGTTTTTGAAGTGGATTTAGATCACCCTCAACAATTACATGATTTGCACAATGATTTTCCTTGTTGTGCTGAAAACAAAGTTCCACCGAAAGGTAAAATTCCTAAACTGTTAGTTGACTTAACAAACAAACGCAAATATATTATCCATTATCGAAACTTAAAACAGTGTCTTCGGAACGGCTTGATTATCAAAAAAATTTATAGAGTACTAAAATACACACAAAGCAATTGGTTAAAAAAATATATTGATTTAAATAACGCACACAGGTCAATGGCTAAAAATGCTTTTGAAAAAGATTATTTTAAATTAATGAATAATGCTGTTTTTGGTAAAACAATTGAAAATATAGATAAAAGAAAAATTGTCAAAATAGCTACCTCTTGAGAAAGTCAAGGAAGACATTTAGGTGCTCGAGCGTTAATAGCAAAACCAAATTATCATAGTCACTCTAGATTTACTGAAAACTTGATTAAGCTGAATCATACAAATATATGTTATGACAAACCTATATATTTGGGATTTACGGTACTCGAACAATCTAAAATTCTTATGTATAATTTTCATTATGATTATATTAAACCTAAATATGGTAGTAAGGTTTTTTTAAATTATACAGACCCTGTTTCATTTATACTATACAGACAGATGATTTTTACGCTGACATATTTAATGAAATACCAAAATGTTTTGATACATCAGATTATCTATCTGACAATTTATTTAATTTTCCTCTAATGAATAAAAAAGTTCTAGGTCTTTTTAAAGATGAATTTAATGGAAAAATTGTTTCTGAATTTATTGGATTAAAATCTAAAATGTATTTACTTCAAACATATGAAAATAAAACTATTAAAAACGCTAAAGGAATAAAGAAATATGTTGTCAATTCTTTAACATTAGATAATTATAAAAATTGTTTGTTAAAAAATGAAACTTGTTTTAAAGAAATGAAAATATTTAGATCATATTTACATACAATTTATACACAAAATTTAAATAAAGTAGCTTTAAGTTCATTAGATAATAAAAGATATGTAACTGAAGATAATATAAAAACATATGCTTGGGGGCGTTATGACATTGAGCAATAGTTGTAAAAAAAAAAACAAAATAAAAAAAAAATCAAATTTTTGTTAGCTTAATAAAAAATCACAATTTAAAGATGTTTAAATAAAATAAAAAATATTATACACACATTAAAAGTGTCTTTCAATTTTAATTTTAACTTTGTATTTAAACCAAAACTATAAAAACTTTTCATATCTAATCAAGAATATTCAACTCAAAACCTATAAAACTTTTTTTCTATTTCCACAGAAAATTTAAACATAACTGATATTTAAAAAACTTTTCATATCTAATTAAAAATATTTAGCTTAATAGCTTAAGCTTTTTTTTTTTTAATACATAAAACTTTTTTTAATTTTCGCGGAAATATTAAATCAAGAGTAAACTTGGATAATATTAACTTTGTACTTAAACCAAACTTTAAAAACTTTTCATATTTAATTAAGAACAATAAGCACAATATCTTAAGCTTATTACTGTTTTAATTTTAAATTTAAACATAACTGATATCCTAACAACCAAGCTAAATTAAAAATACTCAAAGACTCAAACTAGTTTAAGCTTATTATTGTTTTAATTTGAAATTTAAACATGACTGATATTCTAACCGCCAAGCTTAATTTAAAATACTCAAAAGCACAAAACTTTTTACTTATCACAATTTTATTGCATAACTTTAGGAGAACTGCCGAAAAAAGCTCCTGCTACCGCTAAAACGGCATTAAAAAAGCTCTAAAAAATCTCCTCCGCCGCTGAACCTATACATACTGCTGAACATATACATACTGCTGCTGCAAGAGTATTGCAAGTGGACTGCATATGGGCGAAATCGTACCATGGTTTCGGGTTCTGAAACCCTTGAAAAGCTCAAGGGCTAACAAACATATATCTTAAAACACCATAACTCAAAAAATAATGCCGCTTTTTGGATGAAATTTAAACTCAAGGTTACTAGTAGTGAAAGTACCATGGGAATTGGTTCTGGTCGAGTTTAATTTCGAAGTCAAAGAATATACTTCCTATGTGTCCCCGAAATTTTGACTTAATTGTAGTGGTTCAGTTATGTTCAAAGGTACTTGCTGCATTTAGGTAAAATTTATTTTTATATTTAAATGAATTATATGAAAAGGTCTAAATTTATAATTGTGAGTTAGAAATACATTTATTGCATATTTTACGTTTATAAGCTTTTCTATTAGGTATATAAACTAACCATTTAAAATAATTGCAATTTTGAAAAATTTGGATTATTAAATATATTATGCTTTGATTAGCTTTTTATCACAGTATTTAATAATTAGAACTTTTTCATTTTGTAATTGAATTGGAATAAATATATTTTCATTTATTTCAAGTTTTTTTGTTTTTAAATATTTTTAAATAGATAAATTAGTAAGAATTTGCTAAATTTTTGATAGATAGTGTAATTAGAAAATGTTTGTAGTATTATAAAGTTAATTTGGTAAGCTATGTCTCACGATCAAATTAATAACAGCTTTTATGGTGTTAAAACGACTTATGGATGTGTCCTTAAATTTGAACCAAATATGTGTAGGGTATTTCTAAGTCGTTTGCACCGACTGACTGTTTCTTTACTTGTTTTGGTTAATTTTATAATTTTTAATGCTACTTTTTCAATTATTGATAGTTTTATTTATTTTTATATTACTTTTAAAGATAGTGTTTTTATTTGACCATAATTTTGGAAAATATGAAAGAATGTAGCTACGCTTCTTTTTATCTGTATTATAATCAATTTTGTTAGTCTTTTCACTGTTATGGTTAATACTATTATTATTTTTAGTTTTTATATGAGTTATATCACTGTCAGTGTCTCTAATATTATTAATACTTGGTTTAACATTAGTATTATACTTATTAATATTATCATTAATATTATCAGTTCTGCATGCAGAATCACTTTTTTTATTTTCATTTACATTTATATTTAATTTATTATCTTCCTCTTCTTTTTTTCCTTAATTGCTAGTATCCGATTTTTTTGTTTTCTTATGCTTAATTTATTTCTATACGCTGGACATGATCTACTAAAAGTTTTGTGATTAACACCCAACCCCAAACTGAATTTTTCGTTCGTTTTTAAGCAATTAATGCATTTATTAATTTCCTCTTTTTGGCATTCACTTGTCTTATGTTGTTGGTGGCAATTCAAGCATGTTTCTTTATTCGTACATTCCGCAGCCCTATATTTAAATCCTTTACATTTATAATATCTAGAGACTTTTATGGCATCAAAGACCTTGCACCTTTCCCATCCAATACATAATTTTTCGTTAGCTATTATTTTTGGGAATAATGCCTTATCCACTTATAATTGCATTAAATATTTCTTTGTTGTATTTTTTTACTAGATATATCGTCCTGCACAATTTCTATATTAGGTTTAATGATCACAGGTATTTTGATATCATAATTCTCTTTCATTTTTTCTTCTAATTTCTTTTTGATATTTTCACGATCTTCGATGGTTTCCATTTCTATTAAAATCATCCCATTACTTTTGTTTTCAATATTCTTTATCTTCAATTTTTTAGGATCCACCTTTGTATTTAAATCACTCTTTGTTTTTTCAGTTTTCTGCTTATTCTTCGGTTTTATTATTAAAGGTAACTCTTTCTTCATTTTTAAATTTACACTTGCTTTAGTATTTTTAATTACATCAGCAAATAACACTGTTTGACCCGGCGCCGTGAAATAAAGCCATACGAAATAAAGCCATAAAATGACATTATGGCTTTATTTCGCATTCAAATGCGAAATAAAGCCATATCGCCAATTTTTTCGTGTATGGCTTTATTTCGCATTTAAAAATGTAATTTTATTTGTGAAAATAGAAGCAATTTAATTTTCCAAACTTTTTTATTTAAATAGTTAGGAAGGAGTTTTAGAGTTGGTTTCAAAAGCAGGGCTTTACGCTGTTTCCAGAATATTTATATATGTGTATATGTGGGATTCTCAATTAGGAGGGATTTTAGAGTTGGATTCAAAAGCAGGATTGCCGCTTTTTCCAGAATATTTATATATGTGTATATGTGGGATTGTTAGTTGGATTCAAAAGCAGGGCTTTACGCTTTTTCCAGAATATTTATATATGTGTATATGTGGGATTCTCAATTAGGAGGGATTTTGGAGTTGGATTCAAAAGCAGGATTGCCCCCTTTTCCAGAATATTTATATTTATTAATTAGGGTTGATTATTTTTTGTATGAAATAGCTATGCCGAATTCTCATACCATTCTTTTCATTATAGTGTTGGATTCAAAATCTAGTTTCAACAATTGAATTAGCGGGGGTTCGGGGGCGGCAGCCCCCGTAATGAAAATATAATATTATTTAACATGTTTTATTACAGTGTATTAAAAAAATTAGAAACTTATTAATTTTTTTAATGAATTAGGTATCCGAATTCTTATACCATTCTTTTCATTTTAGTGTTGGATTCAAAATCTAGCTTCAATAACTGAGTTAGCGGAAGTTCGGGGGCGGCAGCCCCCGTAATGAAAATATAATATAATTTAACACGTTTTATTACAGTGTATTAAAAAAATTAGAAACTTATTAATTTTTTTAATGAATTAGGTATCCGAATTCTTATACCATTCTTTTCATTTTAGTGTTGGATTCAAAATCTAGTTTCAATAATTGAATTAGCGGGGGTTCGGGGGCGGCAGCCCCCGTAATGAAAATATAATATTATTTAACATGTTTTATTACAGTGTATTAAAAAAAATTAGGAACTTATTAAGGGTTCCAATTACTAAGGGTTCCAATTTTATAAAATTAAATTATTTAGGCCCCCAGCAATTTTTCTAAGCCACATATCTCCCAAACGGATGAGAATAGACCCTACCTCTAGAAGCATTTTTTGTTTGTTTTGAACCCTAAAATAACCCCTAGTTCTATGGCAGGTTATTAGCGAAACACCCTGTATTTATCATTTATAACTGCACTTAATTATCAATTTCTATTTTTTTTTTTACTTTGTTTACTATTAAACTAGAATTTGTATCAATTTTACTATATGGCTTTATTTCGTAAAATTTTAGAAAATGATATGGCTTTATTTCGCATTCAAATGCGAAATAAAGCCATACGCGAAAAAATTTTCGATATGGCTTTATTTCGCATTTGAATGCGAAATAAAGCCATAATATCATTTTATGGCTTTATTTCGTATGGCTTTATTTCGCGCCACCTTTGACCCATATTCGAATTTATATTATTTGTGGCATTAATTTTTTTGCAGACCTCATCATTTTTAGCACATTTTCAAAAAATTTTGTAAAAATGTGCCTATATAGCTTCACTCTGTCCGTCCGTCCGTCCGTTCGTCCGTCCGTATGTTTACAAAAACTTTTACACCGTTTGAAATAGAGAAAACAAATTTTAACCATGGGTAGTTTTTGGAAAAAAAATAATTTCGTAGAAGAATTTTTTTCTGTAGCCCCACCTGTTACGGGGCTACAGCCCCACAAAGTTGGAAAAAGCCCTATATTTAAATTGTTATAACAAGAGTTCTGTCACATATATTTTCAATCTGAAAACGGCAAATGATAGCTGGTTTCATAAACTTTATAAATTTTTAAAAGGCAAATGTTTAGGGTTGTCATACGGTACTAAAATTTAACATTACGCAAAACTCAATTTTCGCAAAATTTTTGGCCACACATATCTTCTGAACGGTTAAAGCTAGGATCTTGAAATTTTGGGAGAAGTTAGATACTCAGAAATTAGTAGGAGTCAGTTAACAAAATTTTTTTGTCAAGCCCCCTGTTTAGGAGCTATAAGGGCCCGAAAATTGAAATTATGCTATTTTTAAGCACCTGTAACTTGAATACCTGTCCAATTTTTTTTTTATTAATATAGAAAATTTAAAGGTCCAACATTATGTTTTAACATATGTTAAAGGTTTTTCTTAAATTTAAAAAGGGTTCCTTAAATTGAAGAAAGTGTCTCTTAGTTTTACCCATTTTTGCTTAGATAATAAAATTCTGAGTAAAATTCAAAATTTTTGTGTAATTCACAATTTAATTCCTAGAACCTAAAAAACTAGAGGATGAGGGGGGGGGGGGGAAGTTAAAGTTAGATTCTTGAAAAATTTGGCAACCTTCCCCATTGAAGGGCTATAACAACTTTTAAATAAAAAATTTACTGTTAGCAGTAAATTTTATAAGTCAGTAGTAACTGTTTCCAAGTAAATATTTCCAAAGTTAAACTCAGTAGGTAATACAATATAATTTTGAAAATGTGCTTTTTTAAAAACCCTTGGTTTTTTTCATCACTTGTTTTAAATTGCACTAACAAATGATTCATTCACTTTTTCTGTTTCAATTTTGAAGTATTCAATAAATTTATGCATTTTCTCTATTTCTTGTTATTGGCTGGCTTTAATTTCTTTCAATCTCTTCATGTAATTAGTTTCAATAAATAGCCTTAACGAATTCAACGACTTCATTTTAATTTTTTTTTATTGCACGTTCAAATTCTTCTTTATATTCCATAAGGTACTCATTATTTTTGGAAACTGCACTGTCCATGTTTTGTAAGACCAAATCATCATTTTATATATATTGAATAAATATATACACAAATAAACTTAATATTCTTGTTGGTGTATAGTAAGTTCACCGTAGATTGATCCATTCCTGAACATTTTAGTGCCTTATGATAGAATTTTTTGCACACACCTGCACATTCTATACCCGTTTCTCCTTTAATTTTTAGTTTGCCCTTTTACACGAAGCTCTTTCGCGTAATTAAAATACATATAATTTTTTTTTTTTTTATTTGCTTAATTGCTGATTAGTGCTTTTTTTTCTTATCTTTTATTAATTAATATAATTATAATCGATAAAGAAAAAAGTAAACACATGTGCACCGTACTGTAGTAAACGAATTATGAAGTAAATGTACCTACTTTTTATTTTTAATTTTTATTTCATTAACCAAAACAAGGTTTTTACAAACAAAAAAAAAAGAAAATATCTTATACTATTATTCATAATTTAAAATTTTAAATAGAATTTAAAAAAAAAACAAGTAAAGAAACAGTCAGTCGGTGCAACCGACTTAGAAATACCCTACACCTATTTGGTTAAAATTTAAGGACATATCCATAAGTCATTTTAACACCATAGAAGCTGCTATTAATTTGATCGTAAGACATAGCTAACCAAATTAACTGTATAATACTAAAAACATTTTCTAATTACCCTATCTATTAAAAAATACTACAAATTCTTACTAATTTATCTATTTAAAAATATTAAAAAACAAACAAACTTGAAATAAATGAAAATATATTTATTCCAATTCAATTACAAAATGAAAAAATTCTAATTATTAAATTTTGTGATAAAAAGATAATCAAAGCATAATATATTTAATAATCCAAATTTTTAAAAATTGCAATTATTTTAAATGGTTAGTTTATATACCTAATAGAAAAGCTTATAAACGCAAAATATGCAATAAATGTATTTCTAAAATACAATTAAAAATTTACACCTTTTCATATAATTCATTTAAATATAAAAATAAATTTTACATAAATGCAGCAAGTACCTTTGAACATAGCTGAACCACTACAATTAAGTCTAGATTTCGGAGACACATAGGACATAGGAAATATATTCTTTGGCTTCGAAATTAAACTCGACCACAACCAATTCCCATGGTACTTTCATTACTAGTCCCCTACTGTTAAATTTCATCAAAATACCGGCATTATTTTTTGAGTTATGGTGTTTGTAAGATATATGTTTTTTAGTCCTTGAACTTTTCAAGGGTTCCAGGACCCGAAACCATGTTACGATTTTGCCCATATGCAGTTCCCGTCATACTCTCAATACTAGTTAACCCTTGTACACAATTGGAACGCTCTATCTTAATTTTAAGTTACTAGTTTTATTAACTTCGATGATAAGCTTTTACACATTGGGAGGTCTAAGAGAGGTTTTGAACCACCACTCCAATTGATCCTAAATTAGGGGGGCACGCAAGAAATAGTAAAGAACACCCTTGTGGCAAATTGGAAGCTTCTACATTTGTTTCAAGTTACTATCTTTATTAATTTCGAAAATATGCTTTAAGGGCCTAAGAACTGAGTGGCTGGTCCCCGATCCACTACTCCAATGGGGCCCAAATTTCGAAGACACTTACGAAATAGGAAGGGACACCCTGATACCAAATTTGGAGGTTCTATCTTCATTGGTTTCGGAATTATGCTCGTTTGGCCTAAATTCGATCAAAAAGTTCTAAGTTCCGAACCCATTGTCCAATCCTCACCGTACGTAATCACCGCCGTAGTTTCGCCGCCAATAACCTACAGCACAAATTTCATGAAGATAGCCTCATTAGTTGTTGAGTTATCGTGATTTTTTATATATGTTCCTTAGCCCTGACATCGATTAAAAGGTCCGGAATCCGAACCGTTGGGCTGATTTCACCCTTATATAGTCCGCGCTGTACTTATAGTACTAGTTAACCCTTGTACACAATTTGAACGGTCTATCCTAATTTTAAGTAACTATTTTTAGTAATTTCGATTATAAGCCTTTAAAACTTGGGAGGTCTGAGAGGGGTACAGAACCACCACTCCAATTGATCCCAAATTAGGGGAACACGCAAGAGATAGTAAAGAACACCCTTGTGGCAAATTGGAAGCATCTACATTTTTTCAAGTTGTTATCTTTATTAATTTTAAAGATATGCTTTAAGGTCTTCGGAAATGTGTGGCTGGTCCCCGACCCACTACTCCAATTGGACCCAAATTCACAAGACACTTAGGAAATAGGAAGGAACACCCTGATACTAAATTTGGAGGTTCTATCTTTATTGGTTTCGGAATTATGCTCGTTTGGCCTAAATTCGATCAAAAAGTTCTAGGTTCCGATCCCATGGTCCAATCCCATGAAAAAAAAAAAAAACATGCTTACCGAACAAAAACAAAAATGCAAAAGCACTGTATGAGCGTCATTACTTATGATATAATATCATATAATATGTTAATATGTACTTGAACTTGAAATTATTATTAAGTTTACAAAAAAGGTTCATTTAAAAATTTTTGCTTAAGTTTATATTTAAAAGTGTTTCTAGATATATCTGTTGAAAACAGATAACTATGTTTATTAAATGTAGTGCAACATCTGTTTATAGGTTCATTATTTGCGTATTGAGTTCTGTGAGTATTTTCAATCAAAAATTTAGTGTTTCTTGTTTGTCTTACTTCGTTATTTATTCTGACTTTATTCGTTAGAAACTGAATATCAATATTTTTATTTAAGATGTCGAAAGTGAAGCAGGATGAAAGAATTTCCTTGCGTGATGCAAGAGTTAACATTTTCAAGGTATTTAGTCTTGTAATGTAGTTTGGAAGAGTGGAGTACTCTGAAGGGTCATATTGATTTCTTAGAGCAAATAAAAGAAACTGTTTTTGAACAGATTCAATTCTTTTAGAGTGTGTTTGAAATGCCGGATCCCAAACAATGTGACCATATTCTAAAGTAGATCGAACCAAAGAACAATAAAGTGCTTTTGTTACTGCTACGTCATTAAACTCTTTGGCCCTTCTTTTAATGAAACCTAACATTTTATTTGCCTTTGCAATCATGTGCTCGTAGTGAAGATTAAAATTTAATTTATCATTCAAAAGAATCCCAAGATCGGTCATGCTATTTACCCTTTCGAGAGCTAAATTGTCTATCGAATAATTGAAAAGTATTGTATTTCTTTTACGTGTAAAGCTTATGACCTTGCTTTTCTCAATATTTAGTTCTAATCTACTGGATATGCATGTTTTCTTGAAGTAATTGAACATCAGAGTTATTCTTAATAACATGAAAAATTTTAAGATCGTCAGCAAATGCAATATGAGATACACCTATTAACTTGGACAAATATTTAAGTTAGTCACAGATTGCAAGGCATTTGTTGGAACTTTAAAAAAGAAGATTTGACTACTAGGGTGGCCGATGGGGTTTATTGTTAGAGGACTTTGGTTATACCATCTGTATGTGTGCAGGAACAAAAATGACGCATGTTGACGTTCTAAGTAGGAATCCAGTTGTCATGTGTATGCAAGGAAACAGTGATTTTCTAAGAAAGTCTTCAGAAGAAAACTTTCAATAAAAGAAGTCCTAGAAACGAAACCACACAAGTATTAAATCATGCATAACCGTATTCTTTGTGCAAATATAAATAATAATCTTTTGTTTATCGTTCCAGATGCCATGAAGAGGACATTTCCATTTTTCAAAAATGAAAGAAATTATTGAGAAAGAGATTTATATACCAGATTTGGAACGAAGAGGGCACTTACGAAGCTTTGGTGCTCCTTGACGATAGAGTTGAGGATGGTGGGTTTCTGGCGAATAATAACTGAATTAAAATTTTTATATTTATTATAATTTAATAATTATGAAAAGTTTCAAGAGAAATTTGATAAATTTATTGGAAAGAAATTTATTTATTGGAATTTAAATTTTAAAATTAACATGTACACCATGTGTAATTTTTGTGTTAACTTTTTTTAATAATATCAACTTAAATTAGAACTCAGTTGAGTAGCGGGGTAACGTGCGCCGGGTAATAGCTAGTTTACATATTAGTATTATTATACCCGTTTGACTATAGGTAAACAGGCTATACTAAATTTGCCATTATGTCATTATACTATGAATTACTTCTACTAAAAAATATCAGCAACGGATAGGTATTGCAATAGAAATAATTTAATTTCAAACTTTTTCCTGTACCCTCCTCGTTACGGAGCTACAGCTCCACCCCCCCCCCCCCCCCTTATCGTAAACTAAGTTTTGCAAAACTTTTGGCCCTTCATAACTTCTGAACGGCTCAATCTAGAAACTTAGAATTTTGGGAGAAGTTAGATCCTCAGAAATAAGTAGGAGCCAGTTAGGAATTTTTTTTTTGTCACGCCCCCTGTTTAGGAGCTGTAAGGTGTCGAAAACTGAAATTTTGCTATAAAATTTGCTTTTAAACACCTATAACTTGAATATCTGTCAAAACTTTTTTTTTATTTGTATACAAAGTTGAAAGCTCCAAAGCAAGAGATTCAACAATTGTCAAAGATTTTTCGTAATTTTGATTTTGTCCGTCCGTTCGTATGTTTACACAAACTTTTACACCGTTTGAAATAGAAAGAAGAAAACTATGGGTAGATATTGCCAAATAAATAATTTTATGGAAGAACTTTTTTCCAGAGCTAGTTTTTGATTTTTTCCGTTACGGAGCTATAGCCCCTCAAAATCGGAAGAAAACCTATACTTAAAACATATAACAAAAATTCTATGAGGTACATTTTCAATCTGAAAACGTTGAAAGATAGCTGCTTTTATAATCTTTGCAAATTTTTAAAAGCCAAATGTATAGGGTTGCATTACGGTACTAAAATTTACCGTTATACAAAATTCAATTTTTGCAAAATTTTGCCCCACATAACTTCTGAACGGCTCAAGCTAGAAACTTGAAATTTTTTTCTAGCGCCATCCGTTTAAGAACTGTAATAGTTCCAAAATTGAAATTTTGCTATTTTTTAACATCTGTAACTTGAATACATGTCCAATTTTTTTTTCTTAATGTACAAAATTTAAAGGTCCAACATTATATTTTAAAGTATGTTAAAGGTTTTTCTGAAATTTTAAAGTGGTTCTTTAAATTGAATAAAGAGTCTCTCAGTAGGAACTCTAGATAGTAAAATTCTACGTAAAATTCCAAATTTTAGTTTAATTCCTTGGACATAATAAAATGGAGGGGGGGGGGGGGGGGAGTGTAGTGAAGATAGATCCTTGATAAAAATGGCAATCTTCTCCATTGAAGGAATATTAATACTTAAAAATTAAGTCCAAGTTATTTTTACAAGTTAGCAGTAACTTAGTCAGCAGTGTATATATTTTCAAAATTAAACTCAGTTTGTAACACAATATGATGTTCAAAATGTGCTTTTTTTAAATCCCTTGGTTTTTTCATCATTTGTTTGATATAATTTGATTTTAATACAACTTCCTTCTTGAAATTCTAATTTATTATATTTCTTTATATTAATGCGTTAATATAAATTTTTTTTAAAGAAGTTATATATCTTTCTAATATTAGTATCTGTAGGAAAACTGAGGACATCTGAAGGTTTGTAGTTTTTAAATACTGGCTGTTGGAATTGTGAAATGGCTCTGCATTCGGTTAGGATATGTGGGGTGGTTAATGGGAATCTGTTGCATTTTTTAAGTAGGTGCGAGTGAGTTAATCCTTTGTGGCCTAGACGTTTTCCGTCAAAATATCGGTTTATTAAGAGTTGTGTCCAACAAATATTTTTCAATTTCATCCAGGACTTGAATAAATTTTTTTAAAGAACATTATTTAAACAATTTTTCCTAACCATGGAAGCAGTGAGATTGGTCTTTAGCCATATGTTTCATCAATTGGTTTGTTCGATTTGCTTAGGTACTAGGATAATGGATTCAGTGAATTTATTAAAAGCTATTTTTTAGCACATTTTAAAAAAATTTTGTCACTCTGTCCGTCCATCCCTTTTTAACTACGGCTGACTAAAAAATATCAGAAATGGGTAGGTATTGCAATAAAAATAATTTAATGTTAAAACTTTTTTTTGTTGCCCCCCCCGTTACGGAGCCCCACAAATTCGGAAAAATCCCTATATTTAAACAGTTATAATTAGAGTTCTGTATGGTATATTTCTAATTTGAAAACGGTAGCAGACAGCTGTTCTTATAAGCTTTGCAAATTTTTAAAAACCAATTGTATAGGGTTACCATACAGTACTAAACTTTACCGAAAACCCTCATAACTTCTGAACGGATAAATCTACAAATTTGAAATTTTGGGAGAAGTTAGATCATTAGAAATAAGTAAGATCCAGCTAACGAAATTTTTGTGTCATGCCTCCTCTTTAGGAGCTGCAAGGGGTCGAAAATTAAAATTTTGCTTTTAAACACCTATAACTTGAATACCTGTCAAAATTTTTTTTATTTATATACAAAATTGAAAGCTCCAAAACGAAAGTTTAAATAGGTGTCAAAGGTTTTTCTTAATTTTGACTTTGTCCGTCCGTCCGTATGTTTTCAAAAACTTTTACACCGTTTGAAATAGAGTAAAGAAATTTTAAAGGGTAGATATTACAAAACAAATAATTTCGTAGAAGATTTTTTTTTTGTAGCCCTACCCGTTACGGAGCTATAGCCCTCCAAAGTTGAAAAAAGTCCTATTTTTAAAATGTTATAACAAGAGTTTTGTTAAGTGTATTTTCAATCTGAAAACGGCAAAAGATAGCTGGTTTTATAGGCTTCACAAACATATAAGGCTTAAATGTATAGGGTTGCCATACGGTACTAAAATTTACCATTAAGCTAAACTCAACTTTTGCAAAATTTTTGGCCTCATATATCTTCTAAAAGGTTCAAGCTATGGTCTTGAAGGACCTTGGGAGGAGTTAGGTCCTCCGAAATTAGTAGGAGCTATAAGGGCTCGAAAATTGAAATTTTGCTATTTTCAACCACCTGTAACTTTAACACCTGTTCAAATTTTTTTTTACAAATATACAAAATTTACAGCTGCAGCATTATATTTCAACGTATGTTAAAGGATTTTCTTAAATTTGAAAGGATCTCTTTAAATTGAAGAAATTTTTTCTTAGTCTTAACCATTTTTGGTTAGATAATAATATTCTAGGTAAAATTCCAAATTTTGTTGGAGTTCAAAATTGATTTCCTAGAACCGAAAAAAATGGAAGGGTGAGTACAGGAGGGGTTGGGCAGATCCATCATAAGTTTGCTAAGCAGAAATTTGGGAACCTTCCCCACTGAAGGGCTACTAGGTCTTCAAAATTAAAACTTTTATGTTCATATAAAACAGTAACTTATTCACCAGTGTAAGTTTTTCCAAAATTAAACGTTAACATTGAAGCTCCAACATTATATTTTGCACTTCTTAACAGGTTTTTTGAGTGAATTGGAGTGATATTCTAGGTATTTCACTATTATTCATATAATTAATAAATTAATGAAATAACTAAATTATAATATTATCATAATATATATTTTTATAAAAATAAATGATGAAATATTCAGTAAGAAACCGTATATAATTTTTAAAATGTGCTTTTAAAAACCCTTGGTTTTTTCCCTCACTTGTTTTTGTTTCTTTTTGTTCTCTAGTGAAAAGAGCATTTTTTTTTTGTACAAAATAATGTTGGTTAATGTACATGTTTTACAACAGCTCTTTCAGACGATTGTTTTTCTTCGCGATCTAATTTTTGTTAGAGCTGTTCAAATGAATTCATGTGTAGCTGAAATCACCAACTAAAATTATGATTGTTTTGATATTTGAAAAAATTTGGAAGATCAAAATTTGATATTGGAATGCCGGCAGATGCTTTGAACACATGAAGAATTATTCTCGTTTCGTAAATTTTATTATGTTTTTTCTGGAAGAATATATATTGAAATTATAGTTATTGGGAATTTGAGGTTGATTTCACTTTCTATTACAGAAAGTCGAGGTTGAATGGGGCCGTGTTTATGAGGATTCGATTTCTGAATTAATAAACCTGTACACTGCTTAGCTCTTAAGTTGTAATCAAAAATTGTGAAAGAAGTACTGTTTAGGGTTTCACTAAGTTGCTAACAATAGAAGGTTAAGCATAAAATTTTTGGGTTATATAATCTTATAATTAATTCAATTTGGACATTATTAATGTAACCTTTCATATACCATTGGGTG
This sequence comes from Dolichopus griseipennis, assembly GCA_963082915.1. Taxonomy (NCBI): domain Eukaryota; kingdom Metazoa; phylum Arthropoda; class Insecta; order Diptera; family Dolichopodidae; genus Dolichopus; species Dolichopus griseipennis. Next base: position 211,008,755 of record OY720441.1, read on the forward strand.
ACATTATAAGTCATTTTGTTTTATAAAAAGAAAAATAAACAAGTAATGAAAAAAATCAACGGTTTTTAAATCATATTTCTAAAATTACATATAGTGCTTCTTAATATAAACTGGTGACTAATATGCTAATTTATAAAATGAAAATTGTTAAGTCCTTATAGCCCTTCAGTGGAGTAGGACCCAAATTTTTACTAAGCAAACTTATGGTGATTCTCTAGGATCTAACTACAGCTCCCAATGCCAAAATTTTCAGAATTTCTTAATTAAATTGTGACTTCCATGAAAAGGTGGAATTTTTCGTGAAACATTATTATCTAAGCAAAAATGATAAAAACGAAGAGACCCTTTCTTCCATTTTAAGGACCCATCTAAATTGAAGAAAAACCTCCAACATATGGTAAAATATAATGTTGTAGCTTTAAATTTCCTAATTTGAAAAAAAAAAAGTTTGGACAGGTATTCAAGGTACAGGTGTTTACAATTAGCAAAATTCCATACACCTCCCAACCAGAGAATGTAATAAAAGAATTAAATCCTTCTAATTTCTGAGGATCTAAATTCAAGGATCCCAAAATTTAAAGTCTCTATCTCGGGCGGTTTAAAAGATATGTGCGGCCAAAAATTTTGCCAAAATTGAGTTTTGCATAACGAAAAACTTTAGTACCTTATGACAATATTACACATTCCAAGTAGTTGTCTTCTACTTTTTTCAGATTGAAAATATACCTAATGTCACTCTTGCTATAACAGTTTAAATATGGGGCTTTTTCCAACTTTGAGGGACTGTAGCTCTAAAAATAATTTATAATAATTTATAATAATTATTATTTATAATTTTATAATAACTAATGGAGCTATTTTGATTAAATTTTAACTGTAGGTTACTAGTACTGAAAGTACGGCGAGGATTTTATATGGGTGAAATTGGACTATGGGTTCGGATTCTGGACCTTTCAATCGTTTTAAGGGCTAATGAACATAAAAAAAATTAGCATAACTCAACAATTAATACCGCTACCTACATGAAATTTGTGCTGTAGGTTACTAGTAATTAGACCACGGCGGGGATTGCGTATGGTCGAGATAAGACTATGGGTTCGGATCCTAGAACTTTTAGCTCGAATTTAGGCCAAACAAACATAACTCCGACACCAGTGAAGACAGAACCTCCAAATTTAGTATCAGTGTGCGTCTTCCTATTTCCCTAGTGATCTCGAAATTTGGAACCAATTAAAGTAGTGGGTCGGGGACCATCCACACAGTTCCGAAGACCTTAAAGCATATCTTCGAAAATAATAAAGATAGTAACTTCAAATAAATGTAGAAGCATCAAATGTGGCGCAACGGTGCTTTTTACTATTTCCTACGTGTTCCCTTAATTTTTGATCAATTATAGTGGTGGTTCAGGTACCTCTCCTAGACCTGCCAAGGTTTGAAAGCTTATCATCGAAATTAATAAAAATGGTAACTTAAAATTAATATATAATCTTCCAATAGAATAGAATGTTGTGCACAAGGGTTAACTAGTATTAAAAGAATGGCGGGGACTGCATATGTTTCGAGTTCTGTTATCTTTGTAAAGTTCAAGGGCTAACGAACATATATCTAAAAACCACCATAACTCAAAAAGTAATAACGCTATTTTGATGAAGTTTAAACATTAGGTTATTAGTAATAAAAGTACCACGGGGATTGCTTATAGTCTGGATCGGACAATGGGGTCGGATTCTAGAAGTTTTTAATAGAATTGCGGCCAAACGAGTATTATTTCGAAACCAAAGAAGATAGAACATTAAAATTTGGAACACAAGTGTTTTTTCCTATTTGCTTTGTATCCGTAAAATTTTGGATGAATTGGAATAATGGTTTGCGTATTACCCCCCCGCTCTCAGGAGCATAAAGCATATATTCAAAATTAATAAAGATAGTAAGTTGAAATAAATATAGAAGCTTTGGTAAAACGGTGTTTTTTACTATTTCCTTTGTGTCTCCGATATTTAGACTAAGTTGTAGTGGTGCTTCAGGTGCCTTCTAAGAATTCTCAAAATTAAACAACTTATCTTTGAAGTTAATGAAAATAGAAACTTAAATTTGATACACGAGCGTCCTTTCCTATTTCCGTTCTTATTTAACACATTTATAGTTTTTGATTTTGAATTTTGCCATAAATCGTACACAATATAATACCCGAATGTATTATATTTTAATAATTAAAAATATATTTTAAATAAACGATTAATTTCCATACCATAGGTAATATATAATTAAGATATTGTGTACGATACTTAAATTATTTTCAAAGTTACTTGCTTCATGTATGTAAAATTTATTTTTATATTGAAATGAATTATGTGAAAAGTTCTAAATTTGTCATTGTATTTTAGAAATACATTTATTCCATATTTTTCGTTTATAAACTTTTCTAATAGGTGCATAAACTAACAATTTATATTTAACATTTATTTCAAGGTTATTTGTTGTGTAATATTTCTTAATAGCTAAATTAGTATGAATTTTTAATATTTTTAAACAGAAAAAGTAATTAAAAAATGTTTTTAGTATTATAAAGTTAATTTGGTTCGCTATGTCTTACGATCAAACTTAAAAGCTAAATAAAGCTTTATAAATAAAAGCTTTTATAGTTGTTAATTGACTTATGGACTTCTCATTAAATTTGAACAAGTATTTCTAAGTCGGTTGCATCAAATGACTGTTTCTTTACTTGTCGGAGGCAAATTTTTCTAGGGAATCATTGTTTGTTGTGTTTTGTAAAGAATTAGTTTTTTAAGATGTGTTAATTATGTCTGCAGGTAAGTTTGACTGTATGGAATATTTCTTTGATTTAAAAAAGTTTGGTAAAAGGTCGTGTTGCTTGGAAAGAAAGATTGTTTATTTGGAACGTTATTTGTTGAATTATTATTTTCTATTTCAGTAGTACTGGGTTGGTTGGTGATTGTCTGTTATTTTTTTGCGTATTTTTTTTATAGCTAGAAGAGGATAGACTGTTATTTGCAGTACTTATTGGATTAGTGCGTTGTTCATTATTGGAAGAAATTGAGGGGAACACTGTTTTCGTTGGAAGAAGTTGAATCAATTACTTTGGTTAGTTCAATATATAGATATAATGAGGTTGAAATGAGAGTTAACGATCAAAAAATACTACCAAATCTTAAATTGAAGCAACAGATAGAATAGTTTGTTTATTAAAAGGATAAGTGTGTGATATTGGATTTAAAAGACGCGTAAAAGGAATTAAAGCACCTTTAGTGTTAAGATGAAGGTTAGTCGAACGTCAGTTATAAAAACGGTTTAAATCATCTTGTAAAGCTAACGCACCATCCAATGATTTAATTTTTTTTTAAATCTTCATATCATCGGCATATATTTTAATGTGACTGTTGTTAATTAAAGAAGTAACGTCATTTATAGAAATAATAAACAATAAGGGGCAAAGATGACTTACCTGAGGAACCACAGTGAGAGCCAAGAATGGGCTCGAAATTATAGATCTATATAAAATTGAAAAGCTACGATGTGAAAGATGTGAGGAAATCCAATTTATAAAGTATGAGGGAAAACCTAATTTTCTTAACTTAAAAATGATAATATTGTTAGGAAGAAGATCAAATGCTTTACTGAAGTCGGTAAAAATTACATCAGTTTGCAAGCCATCCTCCATATTTTTATTATTTAACATCCTTATTATGATATTTTAGAAAAATTTATGTTACCTCAAGAAGATTAATAACGGTTGACTTATTTTGCACAAAGCCATGTTTATATGGCCAAAAGAAGATGACGCAATCAAAAACAATTAATTCAAAAAATTTTGAAATCGAAGATAGTTTTGCTGACGGCTGATAACTAGTAATGTCATTTTAATGATCTTTCTAATGAATAGGTTTAATAAGAGTACTTTTCCAAATAGATGGGAAAACCTCAGCAGCTAATCAGCAATTAAATATGGTAGAAAGTGGGCTAGCCTACGAGGCAGCGCAGTTTCTTAAAAATAAATTAGGGATACCATCAGTTCCATGACTAGAATTATCATTAATTTTATTCAGATGATTGAATACCATGTTAGAGTCTACATTAATATTAGTAAGTGTTGTTTTCAAGGAAATAAAAAATTCGCGAAAAAATTCATAAATAATTTTGGAGCCATTACTAACACAATTTTTATAATTAAAAAATGCTGGATATTGACACTTGACACTTTTTTTTTTAAAGTTTACAAATTTCAAATTGTTTTGGATTGGCCTTACTATTCGATGACATGACGAATATGATTCGAAAAAAGATTGTCAGCCAATAATTTAAATTCATTAAACAGAGTCAGAAAAAAGTTATAATCATAATTCGAGTTACTTTTAAGAAATTTACGACAAGTTTTTTTATTTTTTAATGTTTCAAGATTTTTATTAAACAAGGGTGGGCTAGATGCATTCGAAGTATCAACTACAAGCGGAATAAAATGAGAAATAGAACAACGAATAGAAGAGAAGTTATTAACTGTATGATTTAAGGTGGAAGAAGGAATAAATGAAAAACTGTGAGAGTTCATAAACATATTAATATCATTAAAATTGGCTTATACAACGAACGATGTGATTAAGAAAAAGAACAAAATGAAAAACAAATAGGGGGTAATAAAAATCGGTTCTGACTAATTCAATAGAGCGATCAAGAAAAACCAAATCGTTCTAGTTTTTAGTGAAAATAAGATGCAACTTATTACCTCTATAATTGAATATCCAAGATACTTGTTGAAAGTTAAAGGAGTTAAAAGAATCAATTACTAAGCACTCGATATTACTAGTCAGTTTATCTGGTACGTAGTAAAGCTCTTCATCATGAGCAATCCAACTGATATTAGGTAAATTAAAATTACCACATAGAGCGATATCATCATTTGCGTTGATTTTGCTAATATACCAGCTGGGTGGCACAGTGGTTGAATGCCGACCTTTCCTGAGCTATATAGAATTCTTATTATTATTAGGATGATCGGTTATTAGTGAGATAGTTAAATTTTCAAAATTATTGGAATGTTAGGTTTATTAGTATCTAGGCTAGGTTTAGAAAGATTAAAATTTGAAACTATCAGATTAAACGGTAATTTGGGATTACCTTTAGTCCTTAGTTGCTTTTACATAAAAAGATTCTTAGGTTTAACAGATAGCTCAGGTTTTACAGCTCGCAAATGGTTAACATGTCTGTCACAAATGTCTATTTGAAGTCAAAATAACTGCATCCGAAATCCAGCTGGTTATTTTGTCCCAAATGTAACCATTGTTAGGATCCAACAACAAATACATTGTACCATATGGCACAGTTAATTTAAAACAGCGAAAATTAATGTTTTTTCTTTTAATACGATTTTGATTAGTACAAGAAACAGAATTGATGCGGAACTCCTCTTTTATACGCTTGAGCACTTTAAAAGAGTCAAAGGAGCGTGGAGCTCCTTTAAAACAAATTAAATAAACCTATAGTCAAACGGGTATAATCATACTTAGATGTAAATTAGCCATTACCCGGTGAACGTTGCCCCGCCGATTTTTTTAGGATTATTCTAGCAATTTTTAAAAAAAATTTATCAAATTTCACTTGAAACTTTTCATAATTATTAAATAATAATAAAAATTAAAATTTTAATTCTGTTAACATTGTTCGCCGGAAATCCACCATCCTCAATTCTATAATCAAGGAGCACCCAATTGTCAAGAAGCACCACATATAAAAAAATTAGAGATAATCGTTCAAACTGTTTTGCAAAGAGTTTTTTGAAAGAACTCGACAAAACAGTTTTTTAAACATTCCCCTAATTCAAAGAAGTTTTACTTACTTCCAAAAATTGGACATAATTTACTTACAAAATTTTTCTTTTTGACGAATCGTAGGAATGACAAGTATATACATGAACGCATACAAAATTTAAAGTCAATTGGTCAAAACGTTTCTGCGTAAGAGTAAAGTTACAAAAAATATGTAAAAATCCACAACGCTGTGCCAAAATGGGTTAACGGAACTCAACCAACCTTTTTTGAAACTTTGACCAAGTAATATTTCGCAAAATTGGACGAAATATCCTTCTAAAATTACTTTTTGAACAATCGTCGGAGCAGCATGGATTAACAAATTCCAAATCTATTAATGGAGTGAACTCCATTCTCAAAGAGGAGCACATATACCGTAAAGTTCTGAATACAGTACCCCCCCGAATAAAGTACCCCGGGTACACTAATTGGAACATTTTTCCAATTACAGTACCCCGGGTACACTAATTGGATTTGTTTTTTCGCAAATAAATTTAAAAATAAAAAAAAAAGACATCGATCTTTGTGTTAGTTTGGGTGGTTCGATGACCACAGATTTAATGTTACGTTGGATGAAAAAGTGTTTCTATAAGGAGAACAGTTCTTTTGGATTTGAAAAGTTACTTTTAATTCTTATAGTTGCCATTTAATGGATGAAGTGACAAAAGAACTAAAGAAGCTATGCAATGCAGAGTCAATCATAATACCTCCAAAAACTACATCATTTTTACAACCATTTGATGTTTCAATTAACTATCCATTTAAAAATTTTATGAGAGCTGCTTAGAATGATTGGCTTATAAATGGTAAAGAGGAATTTACAAGAAAAGGATACAGGAAAAACCGACTTATCAAGATATTGTTGATTTTACATCTTCAGCTTTAAAACAAATTTCGCCAGAAATCATTGAAAGGTCATTTGAGTGTTGCGGAGTTGGAGAGTTTGGAAAAGAAATATGTTTGGAAAAATTAAATTGTCGCCTTCAAAATATTCTTAAATCTTGCGGGGACGTACATGAAATAAATATTTCTGAAATCCAAACTGAACCAATTAATACAACTTATGAGCTGGTCGGGGTTGATGAAGCTAATGCAAAGTTAGCGAATTTTGATGATGATATAGAAACTATTGATGAACGTGTAATTGATAATCAGACTTCTTCTGATGATGATGAATATATCAGCGAAACTTCAAGTGAAGTTGATACACAGGAGCTTTTCGAATTGGTTTAACTGGCTAATAAGTAATAGTTTAAAAAATTATTTAAAAAATTTAATCAGACTATATCTTAATAAATGTATCTAGTTTTTCTATTATTAATTAATTAATGTATATTGGCAGATTTTTTTTATTATTAATAAGCTATGTATATATATTTTTATACCCTACACCTATAGAATAGGTAAAGGGGTATATTAACTTTGGTATGGTGTTTGTAACCACCTAAAGGAAGCGAGCTAGATATGGAAAAGTATATATATTTGTGATCAGCGTGACCGCCTTAGTCGATATAGCCATGTCCGTCCGTCCGTCCGTCCGTCCGTCCGTAGGCACGATAACTCAAAAAATAATGGAGCTATCTTGATGAAATTTTAACTGTAGGTTACTAGGACTGAAAGTACGGCGGGGATTGCATATGGGCGAAATCGGCCCATGGGTTCGGATTCTGGACCTTTTAATCGGTTTCAGGGCTAACGAACAAATATAAAAAATCACGATAACTCAACAACTAATGACGCTATCTTCATCAAATTTGTGCTGTAGGTTACTAGTAATGAAACTACTTCGGGAATTGCGTAAGGTCGGGATTGGACCATGGGATCGGAACCTAGAACTTTTTGATCGAATTTAGGCCAAACGAGCATAATTCCGAAACCAATAAAGATAGAACCTCCAAATTTAGTATCAGGGTGTTCCTTCCTATTTCCTAAGTGTCTTGTGAATTTGGGTCCAATTGGAGTAGTGGGTCGGGGACCAGCCACACATTTCCGAAGACCTTAAAGCATATCTTTAAAATTAATAAAGATAACAACTTGAAAAAATGTAGATGCTTCCAATTTGCCACAAGGGTGTTCTTTACTATCTCTTGCGTGTTCCCCTAATTTGGGATCAATTGGAGTGGTGGTTCTGTACCCCTCTCAGACCTCCCAAGTTTTAAAGGCTTATAATCGAAATTACTAAAAATAGTTACTTAAAATTAGGATAGACCGTTCAAATTGTGTACAAGGGTTAACTAGTACTATAAGTACAGCGCGGACTATATAAGGGTGAAATCAGCCCAACGGTTCGGATTCCGGACCTTTTAATCGATGTCAGGGCTAAGGAACATATATAAAAAATCACGATAACTCAACAACTAATGAGGCTATCTTCATGAAATTTGTGCTGTAGGTTATTGGCGGCGAAACTACGGCGGTGATTACGTACGGTGAGGATTGGACAATGGGTTCGGAACTTAGAACTTTTTGATCGAATTTAGGCCAAACGAGCATAATTCCGAAACCAATGAAGATAGAACCTCCAAATTTGGTATCAGGGTGTCCCTTCCTATTTCGTAAGTGTCTTCGAAATTTGGGCCCCATTGGAGTAGTGGATCGGGGACCAGCCACTCAGTTCTTAGGCCCTTAAAGCATATTTTCGAAATTAATAAAGATAGTAACTTGAAACAAATGTAGAAGCTTCCAATTTGCCACAAGGGTGTTCTTTACTATTTCTTGCGTGCCCCCCTAATTTAGGATCAATTGGAGTGGTGGTTCAAAACCTCTCTTAGACCTCCCAATGTGTAAAAGCTTATCATCGAAGTTAATAAAACTAGTAACTTAAAATTAAGATAGAGCGTTCCAATTGTGTACAAGGGTTAACTAGTATTGAGAGTATGACGGGAACTGCATATGGGCAAAATCGTAACATGGTTTCGGGTCCTGGAACCCTTGAAAAGTTCAAGGACTAAAAAACATATATCTTACAAACACCATAACTCAAAAAATAATGCCGGTATTTTGATGAAATTTAACAGTAGGGGACTAGTAATGAAAGTACCATGGGAATTGGTTGTGGTCGAGTTTAATTTCGAAGCCAAAGAATATATTTCCTATGTCCTATGTGTCTCCGAAATCTAGACTTAATTGTAGTGGTTCAGCTATGTTCAAAGGTACTTGCTGCATTTATGTAAAATTTATTTTTATATTTAAATGAATTATATGAAAAGGTGTAAATTTTTAATTGTATTTTAGAAATACATTTATTGCATATTTTGCGTTTATAAGCTTTTCTATTAGGTATATAAACTAACCATTTAAAATAATTGCAATTTTTAAAAATTTGGATTATTAAATATATTATGCTTTGATTATCTTTTTATCACAAAATTTAATAATTAGAATTTTTTCATTTTGTAATTGAATTGGAATAAATATATTTTCATTTATTTCAAGTTTGTTTGTTTTTTAATATTTTTAAATAGATAAATTAGTAAGAATTTGTAGTATTTTTTAATAGATAGGGTAATTAGAAAATGTTTTTAGTATTATACAGTTAATTTGGTTAGCTATGTCTTACGATCAAATTAATAGCAGCTTCTATGGTGTTAAAATGACTTATGGATATGTCCTTAAATTTTAACCAAATAGGTGTAGGGTATTTCTAAGTCGGTTGCACCGACTGACTGTTTCTTTACTTGTTTTATTTTGAATAAGTAATATAGTTATTTTGTTTTGTGAATTATACTAATTGCTTTAATTTTATTTTCCATAATACATTCCCTATCATATATAATTTTTTGTTGTTCCGAATAGTGTACCCGGGTATACTAATTGGATTTATTATTTTTTCAGAATATTGCCATTTTCCAATTAGAGTACCCGGGTATTGTATTCAGAACTTTACGGTACCAAGTTTGAAGGCAATACGTTAAACCATTTCTAATTTATAGCAATATATAGTAATAATTTATAGTAATACGTACTTATAACAGAAGTGCTCAAAATTCCTTATCATTAATATAAAAGATGAGAACTTACCAATTCTAATCGCAATAATTCAATTTGAAATTAATCTTTTCCATTACTGTAATCTGGGTCACGTCATATTTCAAGGAAAACCAAATAGGATTCTTAAAAATCTATAAATAATCTATAAAATCAAAATATTAATAAGAAAAGAAACCGTCAGCCGGTGCAACCGATTTAGAAATTTGTTTTTTTTATTTTATTTATTTATATCTCTAAAATGTATCACATGTTTTTAATTCGTTTGGAAAGTTGTCAAATGTTTTAATTGACGTAAGTTATGTATGAACTTCCTAATATAACGTTAACTGAGTCAACTTCAAGTTCTACACCTGAAGTTGTTATAGAAGCTAAAACAATAGCAACAAAAAAAAGTATATTTTGATTTTCATTTTTATTTTTTCTTATTTCAAAATTTAACTTAAAATTAAAAATTTACATTCATATATAAAAATCCGTAAATATATATAAAAATGCTGAATTTGCATTATTTTTGTTTTTTAAATGACAAAAACCTTGAACTCTTCAAGTTCAATGTTGTTTAAATGAATAATTTTATATTAGAAACTTATAAGAAATGCTTAGTCTTAGTTTTTTTAAGTTTAGTTTAAGTAATTACAAAAAACCGTAATATAAAATTAAGTTTTAGTTGGTTATAACTGTTCAAACGTAATATAATTAAAACTAATTAATATATAAAATTTTTTTGTTTTATTTTTATAATTAAATATAATAAAACCTTTTTTTATAAAAAATATATTTGGCGCAGTCGGTAGGATCTCTATCAAAAGAAAAGAGATCTAGTGAAACGAATTTAATTAGCATTATTTAAAATAATATTACAAAAACATTTTTTTAAAGTGGGCAACAAAGTAAGCCAAAGCAAAATTTAGTGGTTTATGTAGAAACGAACACAATAAAAAAAAAAAAAAAAAAAAAACAAAAAAAAAAAAAATATATATATAATATAATATATAAATAAATAAATCAAAATTGATCGTCAAATAAACAGAAGCAATATTTTACCGTAATATTATGGCAAATGAACAAAATTACAATCGTATTGAACAGTGCTTAGTAGCTCTAACTCAGCTATTAGTGCAAAACAACCAACCACAAAATTGGAGATCACAAATTGAAAAGGAAATTCAATTTATTCCAGCTTTTAATGGTGAGCCAGGTACTTTACCATCTTTCATCGATTCAGTGACCAGAGTATTAGCTGATCATGTGGCGGAAGCTAACCAGGTTTTCAACATTATTTACAACATCAAAATTCAGGGAAGTGCAAAAAATTTACTTAATGTCAGCCCTCCAGCAAATTGGGATGGTTGCAAAATAAAATAAAAACAACATTATAGAGCATCAAAAGACCAAATGGCAATCACAAGAGAAATTGGAGCACTAAAAGTAAGTAGCATTAAAGATTTAGATAATAAGTTAAGATTAGTGATAGAAGATATAACAGAATATGCGGCTTTTGTTGAAGATAGCCAAACAGTAATTGATATATTTAGTGGAATGTTAGTTCAGAAAATTAAAGAACTTTCTTCAGGATCGTTAGCTTATGCAATAATATCGAAAAATAATTTGACTGAAATTAGAAATACAGTAAGGAGTTTTATAGGTTTAGACGAGGGTAATCTTAATTTATGTCACAAAAATTTTAATAAAAATAGTGATAGTAAAAATGTTTTTAGGAATGATAATAAAAATAATTACAATTATAATAATAAAAAAAATTTTTTTAGTAATAAAAATTATGAAAGTAGAAATATGTTTAACAACAACAGTGTTAATAACAATTCAAATTCGAATTTTAAAAATAATAATAATAATTTCCAATTTCGAGCAAACGATAATTTTTATCAAAATAGAAATAGGCCTTCTCAGTTTAACCGAAATTATAATAGATACAATGACAGACAAGAAAGTAGACAGACCAGACCAATGGAAGTTGATCCAAGTAGACAAACTCGATCAATGGATGTTGATAATTTAAGTAAAAAAAATGAAACTAATACAATTAAAGAAACTTTTTTTATAAATTAGCCTCGGACCCAAATAAAATTTTTACAATTTTAACAATTCAAGAAAAAAAATATTCAGCCTTGTTAGATACAGGCTTAACAATAAGCATTTTAAATGAAAATAAAGTTTGTATTTCTAAGTTTACTGTAATAAATTCAACTTCAATATCTATCAATACAATTCAAGGAGAGGTAAGCAAACCTAATAGAACAGTTGCTACCTTATCTCCAGCAGAATTTAAATATCCTGAAAATGCAAGAATGAAATGGATTGCAATGAAATTAAACAAGCCATATGACTTATTATTAGGTATGGATTGGATAAAAAAAAATGTGAAAGATATCAACGTAGAAAATCAACAAATTAATATGACCAATGGAGTGAGTCTTCCATTCTTAACTAAAACTATTCAAGAAGAAGTTAATGTATTAGAAGTAAGTGAAGTTCAAACTCTACAATTGGATCATTTAAATGAAAAAGAAAAACATATAATTGAAAAATTAGTTTCAAAATTCAATAAGCTATTATATAAAGAAGGTGATATTTTGACCAGTACAAATACAGTGGTACATGAAATTAAAACAACAACAAGCGAACAAATTAATTCAAAACTTTATCGATATTCACCTAAACATGAAACTGAAGTGAGACGTCAAATGGAAGAAATGGAAAAACAGGGCATAATTAGAAAAAGTAAAAGTCGATATAGTTCTCCGATTATAGTAGTACCCAAAAGAAAAGATAATTCTGGAGTACAAAAATTTAGAATAGTTGTGGATTATAGAAGATTAAATCAGGTCACAATCGACGATAAATACCCTTTACCTAATATGGATAGCATTCTGGACAAATTGGGAAAAGCCCAATATTTCAGCACGTTAGATTTAGCCAAAGGTTACCATCAGATATTAGTAGCTGAAAAAGATATTGAAAAAACTGCTTTTGTTACTCCAGCAGGTCTATATGAATATGTACGTATGCCATTTGGATTGAAGAACGCACCGGCAACGTTTCAAAGATTGATGAACGAAATTCTTCGAGAATATATCAATCAAATTTGATATATTCGTATATCTTGATGATATATTAATTTTTTCGACAACATTAGAAGAACACGAAAATTCATTAACAAAAATATTTAAAAGATTACAGGAACACAATTTGAAAATTCAAGTAGATAAATGTAGTTTTCTTAAAAGAAATACAGAATTTCTAGGACATATTTTGACAAAGGATGGGATAAAACCTAACGCTGAAAAAAATAAAAAATATTCAAGAGTTACAAATTCCAAAAACTGAGAAACAATTAAAAGGTTTCTTAGGAGCAACTGGATTTTATAGAAAATTCATCAAAGATTATTCTAAGGTTGCATATCCTATGATTAAATATTTAAAAAAAGATAACAAAATTAATATAAATGACCCACAGTATATAGCAGCATTTGAAAACTTAAAGAGCTTGATAACTTCACATCCAATTTTAAAATTTCCAGAATACGATAAACCGTTTGTTGTAACTACAGATGCAAGTGATCATGCTATAGGTGCAGTGTTGTCTCAACAAGGTCATCCAATTTGTTATGTTTCGAGAACGCTAAACAACCATGAAAAAAATTATTGTACTACAGATAAAGAGTTTTTGGCAATTATGTATGCAGTAAATTATTTCAGACCTTATCTATATGGTAATAAGTTTAAAATCATAACAGACCATGTGCCAATTAAATATTTAAACAACAAATACAAAGGAAAGGAATTTTCACAAAGACACCAAAGATGGTTGCTAAAACTTCAAGAATATAATTATGAGATTGAATATTTGCAGCGTAAAGAAAATAAGGTAACTGATTATTTAAGCAGATTAGAAAATACAAAGAAAATTAATGAAGAAAATGATATAGCATCCAATTTAGAATTATCTAATGATACAGTACATTCTGCAGATGAATGTAATTAGATTACATAGGAATAAAAGAGGATATAGTAAACAAATATAAAACACAAATCATACTCACTTACAGTCCTGAAGAGAATATAACACTTCACAATAGAAGAATTATTGAAATAAATCCGTTAGAAAATGAAAATTTAATTAAAGACATTTTAAAACGTTATATCAAGAAAGGATATACGAGCATTTATTCGGAAGTATCTGATACTGACTATCATAAAATACAACTAATTTTAATATCGATGTTTTCATTTGATTCAAAAATAAAATTTATACGAAGTACAAAAAGAGCTAAAGAAATAAAAACTGAAGAAGAATTACATAAACAACTATCTCTTTACCACACTAAAGAGTCTATGCATAGTGGAATAAAGGAATGTTACCACAATTTAAAAGACAAAATTTATTTTCCGAAGTTAAAAGATCATATTCATTTAATTATCAATAATTGTGAAAAATGTCAACAAATTAAGTATGATCGAAAACCATTAAAACCTAAATTTGCATTTACAGAAACACCTAAAGGAAAAAACGAAATTATACATTTGGACATATTTCATTTTAAAAAACAATCGTTTGTTACAGTAATTGATAAATTAACAAAATTTGCCTCAGCATATGGTATAACAGATCGCAATTGGAGAGCAAAGAAAACAATTATAATGGAACATTTTGCAAAATTTGGAAAACCAAAAAAAATAATTATGGACAATGAATTTAGAGCTGAACAACTAATTGAGTATTTAAATAGTGAAAATGTTGAAATTCATCTAACAAAAGCAAATAATCACACTGGAAATGCTGATATAGAGAGACTACACTCAACCCTCTTAGAAAAAATAACAGGAATTGAGGATAGGGAACTTTCAGTTGAGATGAAGATACAGATGGCTATAGGAAACTATAACGATCGCTATCATTCAACAATAAAATACACACATAGAGAAGCTAAAGAAAATGTAGATGTTAGTAAATTGCAAATTAATATAGATAAAATGAAAACTAAAACTATAAATAAAAGAAACTTTAATAGAGAACACTATATAAAAAATAGATCAGTAGGAGCTATTAGAAATTATAGGAGACTTAGACATAAGGACGAACCATATTACAAACATAAACCTTTATTAAATGTACATTATTCAAATATTAAAAGACCTTTAAAACTTTTAGGTTTTCAACATAATAATATTGCTGTTAATAATCTTACCAACACAACTGACTGTAGGACTTCTTCAAGTCAATCCAATTCACGAAGAAGCCGGTTATATTCAAATAAAACTTCAACAGGTAGAAATAGTAAATAAAACTAGTACAATTTTACATATTATAAATCCAAGAGAAATAGATAATATGCTTACAAAAATAGAAAAAACTATACAAGAACAAGAAATGCATAACAAAAATTTATTAAAAGCGGAAATTAAAATAATTAGAGCAAAAATCAGATCTATAATGCCAACTAAAACTAGAAAAAGGAGAGGTCTAATTAATTTCATAGGCAGTGCTGAAAAATGGTTATTCGGCACAATGGACGAAGAAGATCGAAAAGAAATATTAGAGCATTTAAAAACTATTGAAGAAAACGATCACAACGCTATTACTACACTAAATCAACAAATTTTAATAAATTCACATTTTAACGAAACTATAAATATTCTAAAACAGACAATAGAACAAGACAGAATTAAAAAGACAGAAGTCTTTAATGAAATAAAAGAAAACAATAAACAAATTATAGGATATTCATTATACTTAGATCAAATAATAAAATTAAGATTTTTAGAAAATAAGATAAATCAAATTCAAGACAATATTGCATCAGCCAAATATAATTTAATACATCCTAGCATATTAACTGCAGAGGAAATAGAATTATATCAAATTGATTTTTATAAATTAAAATTAAGTAAAATAGGAATTATGAATTATAAAGATGAATTATTAGTAACTGCAATTAAAATTCCACTAAATTATATTCAAACTGATTTAAAACTTATTACTCCTTTGCCTAATAAAGAATATATAGAAATTGACGAAAACAATGAATATATTGTAGAAATTGAAAATAAAATTTTAACTTATCAAGATGATGTTATGTTAAAAGATTTAAAATCTAGTAAAAACTGTATTTTGAATAATAAATGTAAATTTAGATATAATAACAAAACTAAAATTGAAATATTAGATGACGAAACTTTATTAATTAAAAATGCTAGAAAAACCGTATTAATACAAAATTGTGACGATAGAAATTTAACACTGAACAAAAACTATTTTATTAATTTTTATAATTGTGAAATTAAAATAGAGAATGAAATATTTTATAACCAAAAGCAAATTATTCAAGATAAATATTTTTACCCTAGTAATAATTTTAATTATACCTATGTAAAACCAATTAATTTTGACGATATTGTTTTAAAAAACTTTGAAAATATTAAAGAAATAAACGAATTAAAATATCATAAAGCCGTTTCATATGGGATAAATATTTCTATTATTGTAGTATTGGTAATAAGTATTACTTTTATAATATTATATTTAAAAAACAAAGGAACCAAAATAAAAATTGTAAATAAAGAAATTCCGGAGAATTTCAACTCTAACGGAGGAGGAGTTATGTATGAACTTCCTAATAAAACGTTAACTGAGTCAACTTCAAGTTCTACACCTGAAGTTGTTATAGAAGCTAAAACAATAGCAACAAAAAAAAGTATATTTTGATTTTCATTTTTATTTTTTCTTATTTCAAAATTTAACTTAAAATTAAAAATTTACATTCATATATAAAAATCCGTAAATATATGTAAAAATGCTGAATTTGCATTATTTTTGTTTTTTTGTTTTTTAAATGACAAAAACCTTGAACTCTTCAAGTTCAATGTTGTTTAAATGAATAATTTTATATTAGAAACTTAATTAATAAGAAATGCTTAGTCTTAGTTTTTTTAAGTTTAGTTTAAGTAATTACAAAAAACCGTAATATAAAATTAAGTTTTAGTTGGTTATAACTGTTCAAACGTAATATAATTAAAACTAATTAATATATAAAATTTTTTTGTTTTATTTTTATAATTAAATATAATAAAACCTTTTTTTATAAAAAATATATTTCGTATAATAGATTTAGATTTTATCTAAGCCATTGAATTTATTTTTGCGTGTTACTTATTAAGCTTCCTAAACGAGTGTTATGGCTGGTATTTGCATGTTGTGTATCAATAAAGTACTTTTATTTATTAATTTATTTTTCTTATTAAATATTTGTATGGCTTGTGACATTTTTTAATGTAGTGTAATTGGTAATATTTTTAACAGTAGATGTATTTCAGTTGTTGACCTTCGTCTTTCAATAAAAAACCATTGAGGTTTTTGATGGCACTATTTTGAATAAATTTTATCATATTCAAATTTTTTAAGAACGTATTTCCCCAAATTACTATTTCATAGGTGATAGTTGACTGAAAAATATAATAACAAATCGATTTTTTAGTTGCTAGAGGAACTCTATTCTTTATAAGTGTTAGGATCTTCTACCACTTGTTGCTATCTCGTTATATTGATGATTCCATTTTAATTTAGAGTCCATGGTTACTCCTAGGTATTTATACACGTTGTTTTTTTATACTCATAATTTTAATCTTTATATTTAGTGATGTATTTGTTGTATTTTTTATTACAATATTTTTTTGTTTATATTTTCTAGAATCTAATTGAATTTAGGCCAAACGAGCATTTTTCCAAATTCAAAGAAGTTAGAAACTCCAAATTCGGTATCAGGGAGTCCCTTTCTATTTCCTTAGTGTACTCGAAAATTGGAACCAATGGAAATAGTGGGTCGAGGACTATCCACATAGTTTCGAAGACCTTAAATTATATTTTCGAAAATAATAGAGATATTAACTTCAAAAAAATGTAGAAGCTTAAAATTTGGCACAAGTGTGTTCTTTACTATTTCCAACGTGTTCCCTTAATTATGATCAATTGGAGTGGTGGTTCAGGTAACTCTCTATAAATTAAAAACTAAATATTTTTATAATAAACGACGACATTTTTTTGTTTTTAATTTTTATTATATCATATCTATATTATATTCAATTATTACCATAGGTAATATATAATTAAGAACTTGTGTACGATACTTAAATTGTAAAATTTATTTTTATATTAAAATTAATTATATGAACAGTTCTAAATTTATTATTGTATTTTACAAATACATTTATTGCATATTTTGATTATTAAATTTTGTGATAAAAAGCAATTGAAAGCATTAATGGTTTTAACTAACTTTAAAATCCATGAAATTATATAAACTTTTATATTTATGTTATTACAAATTAATATTTCTCTCGAATAACTTTGAGTTTAATTATATAGAACATTAAAAAATAAGTAAATTAAATTAACTTTATTTGTTGTTTAATATTTTTAAATAGATAAATTAGTAAGAATTGCTAAAATTTTTGAATTGATAAAATAATTAGAAAATGGTTTTGGTATTATAAAGTAAATTTGGTTAGCCATGTCTTACGATCAAACTAGTAAAAGCTTTAATGGTTTTAAAATGACTTAGGAAATCCTATTAAATTTAAACCAAATAGGTGTAGGGTATTTCTAAGTCGGTTGCACCGACTGACTGTTTCTTTACTTGTTTAATTATATGTTTTACTTAATTCCATGTTTTTTTGGATGGCCTTCCGCAGATTAAAAAAATATTTTTGTCTAAATCATTAATTTTTTTATACCCGTGCATACATATATGACATCAGGTATATTAATATTGCTCCTCCTTTTGCAACGCATCGATCTAGACGAGCTAGATATAGTGTCAAGGGTACGTAACGGATAAGCACCGAAAAGTAAATCGAACTAGCTATGGGTATCTGACCGTCCGTCCGTGTGTCAGCACGATAACTCAAAAACTAACAGGAGTAGAGTTTAAAAATTCACCCAAAGTCATTTTTAAACAATTTTCTAGGGTCCCAATTGTTTTTGGTTAAAATCGAACCAAGGCTTCGCGGAGCTGCCATACAACTCTTTTCCAACAATGTTATTTTCTACAAAACTAATTATACTACGAGAATGAAAATACACAGGGTTAGTTTTATAATGAATCTAGCACTTATATGAAGTTTTACAATGTTACGGCTTCAGTTTCGGGGGCTGCCATACACCTTCTTTGAAGAAATATGAGTTTTTTCAAAACTAATTATATTACGAGGATGAAAATAACAGACTGTTAGTTATATAATGAATCGAGCACTACGAGGATGAAAATTCTACACGGTTAGTTATATAATGAATCGAGCACTTATATTTTTTGGTATGTTACATCACTTATTTTATTTTGTAATTTTGAAATTAATTGGGTACTTTGATATTGACATCATTACTTGTGATATTAATTGGGTCATTTATCAGCTGTTTTTTTATTTTATTTAGTTCAACACAATTTATTTTTGAAATATTTTTTATTGGTTGTGGAAAAATTGTATAATTTTTTATTTCGGTTCCTAAAATTTAATGATCCGAAATATATGGGTTCAGGTGAGTTATGCACATACCAACTTGTAGATTATTATCATAAGTCGTTTAATAAGTGGTTTAAAAATCATAAAAGGTTTTATTAGTTTGATCGTAAAACATAGCTAACCAAATTAACTTTATAATACTAAAAACATTTTCTAATTCTTTTAACAATTCAAAAATATTAAAAATTCATACTAATTTATCTATTTTATATTAAAAAACCAAAAAACTTGAAAAAATGTGTTCATAAAATGCATTTACAAAATTATATATTTAAAACTTTTTATCCAATTTAATAAAATTTTACACTCATGCAGAAATTACTGCTTTTCAGGATTTTTTGCTGTAGTGCATTTACTGTTGAATTTTCTAGGACCCTTGATTAATTATTTCAATTTTAAATAATTTTTAAATTTATTATCTTAATTTACTTATTTTTAATGTTATATATAATTCAATTATTATTAATATATTTGTCTAGAATATTTGGAAAAAGTTAAAAATGGAAAAAAAATGGTGTAGAGTACTGTAGCTGTTGGCAAAGCGACTACAGGTGTACAATTTACTTGAGTTCGATGCACCCAGCACTATAGAAGCCAAACAAATATATTATTTTTAACTTAATTCGGTATATTAAAAATAATTCAAAATTTAGAGCAAAACATTAAAAAATATTTCGATTTGAATCTAAACAAAAAATGTGAAAACTATGTATTGCAATATTTTTTAAAAATATTTATAAGTACAAAACATTAATAAATGGAGAAATAGATCATTATTGAAACAAAATAAAACTATAAAAAAATTTGGAATCTTTTATTAATTTATTTAATTCAAGCAAATACGATTTTAAATAAAAATGAGGAAGAATGTAGTAGAGTAGACTGTGTCAACTCTGGGATACCCGTATAACCGTAACATATACATTACAACATCCGGCTAATTACTTTTGGCAAAATTTTTGACAGATTCATTAAGTGTACTGGAAAACTCATATAAAAGAAGGAGTTTTATGGCAGCTACTCGAACCCTCTGCAGTAGACCAACCAAATTTGGCAGAAACTTCGGCCACTATACTAAACTATTTTGAAAAAAAGTTAACTAAACTATATAAAATAAGAAGTTGTATGGAAGCTACACGAACCCACTGCATTAGGCCAAACAAATTTTGCAGAAACTTTGGCCATAAAACTAAACCACTTTTGGTAAAATTTCAGACACGCAGCTGTAATAGGTACAGAGTAATACTCATATAAAAAAAGAAGTTGTATGGCAGCTACCCGAACACATGCGCCAAAATGGCTGGATTTAAATAGCGATGACGCGATGCGATGACGGCTAAAAGTTCTTCTTCCAATTGACCTTCCGTCATTCTGTGACGGGCCAACAGCTAGTTTTTAATATTTTAATTCTTTTATGTTGAATAATTCTGGTTAGATTTATTTTAGAGATTTTTAGGAATCCTATTAAGTTTTCGTTGAAATATGACCTAGTTTGCAGGTATGGAAAAGACTAATTTCAAATTGAAATATTGGGATTGCAGTTGGTTAATTCTCATCTTTTATATTTATGATATAGACTTTTTGGAACTTCTGTAAAAGATAAATATTACATCCGTTATCTGTTATTATAATTTCCATTTAAACTCAAAGTCATTCGAAAGAAATTAAATTAAATTGTGATAATATATATAGTTATATCATCTACATCAAATGATGTAAATCTAAATCCTCTAAATAACTATCCTCTGGAAATGTTACAATATTAAAATTTCTCCATATTAAAATTTCTTTCAAATTAAAAAATTCTTTAAGTAAAAATTCAAATAAAAATTAATAAATTTTTATTTGTTTGTTTTCTTTTGCTTTTATTACCCTAATTCTCAAATTTCAGTTTTTTTTCTTACTAATTGGTCAAAGCAATGACCGACCTAATAATAAATTATTACGCATAATTAAATCGTAGTACTTTCTTAATAATTTGTTATTTCAAAAACAGACCTTAATTAATATTATTTACCATGCATAAAGTAATGACCGAACCACTTATAAAATTTGTTATCACTGCATTATTTGTTCTTTGTTATTTTTAGTTTGGAAATTGTATTATAATAAATTATTGAATTTAAACTAATTTTAATTTGCTTTGTAATATTTTTGGAAATTTGTAATAAATTATTAATTTTATGTATTTGGAAATCATGTAATTATGTATTTGAAAATTTCTTTAAAAAGAATGATTTTGGAAAATTGTAACCAGTTCATTCTTGACAACTAAAGAGTTGAAAACTCTTAAATAAATTGTTTTTTTTTTTTTAATAAATTTTTTTTGTGTTTTTCTTAAAACTTACATCTTGAACAATTTAGTGGCGCAGTCGGTAGGATTAGATTCAAAAATAATAAATAAAAATTTGAATCTAGTCAACAAAAAGTGTACGTTAAAAGAAAATAAGAATTATTTCTTGAAAATTAAAAAAGGAATAATTTGATAAATAAAACAAAAAAAATATAAAATAAAAAAAAATAAAAAACAAAAAAATAAATAAAAAGGTGAACTCAGAAACTCTAATAAAGGTATTGCAAAAATTTTCTTTGAAAATTAAGACTACAACTGCTTAATGTTTTGCTGAGTCTGGCAAACAGTACCTTATTTTAAATCAATAAATTATTATTATTATATCAATAAACTATTAATTTAGCACAAAAGTAATGTTCAAATGTGCAGTGAAAATTCATAGGAAAGGGAAAACAAATTATATAAAAACAATAAACTTTCCAAAAGTAAAATTAAATAAATTTATTGTGTTTCCTTTACCAAAAGCAAGAAAAAAGTAATTCAAAAACAATTAGACAACTTAAAAAAAATTGGTGAAGGTGGTACAAATAATAAAACAATAAGCCACGCTTTTTCTGTTATAAAAAAAAAAAAAAAACAACTAAGAACATCTAAAACTACTAAGAATATCTAAAACAACTAAAAACATCAAAAATGGCAAATTCACAGGACACCACTCCATTATCATTATCGTTGGACCCTATGAAGTATATAGCAGAGCTTCCTGAATTTAATGGTAAGTCTGAAGAATTATTTAAGTTTATAGAATTAGTAGAGGATATTATACCAATAGTTTCCAAATATGACCAAAGTAGTCAAACTATTTTGCTTAACAAAATAAGATCAAAATTAGTTGGTAAAGCTAGAGAAGCTATTGAAATAAATAATCATATTTCAATCTGGCCTGAAATAAAAAACGTATTAATAAATATTTTCGGAGAAAAAAAATCCGCATTGCAAATCTATGACGAATTGCGATGTGTTCAATTCAATAGTACCAGCGTTGAACTTTATACGCAAATTAAACAAATTTTGCGTAGATTGAACAACAAAATTAAAAACCAAACAAATGCAGCCGCTATAACTCAGGCTAATATCCTTACAGGATTACAAATTTTCAAAGAAAAATTACCAGAGCCAATGTATTCGGTAATTTTCAGCCGTAATCCTGCTTCTCTTGAGAGTGCAATGGACATACTATATGAAGGAAATTATGCTGAATATAATCCCTTCAGCAATAATAATTCAAAAAATTTCTTTAGAAATAAAAATAACTATAATACCAATTTTAACTCTAATTTTAAACGAAATAGTAATAACTTTAATAAATTCAACTCTAATAATACTAACAATAATAGAAATAACAACAATTTTAATGTTAATAAATTTAAAAATAATAGTAATGGTAATTTTAATAATAGAAATAATAATAATTTTAATTCAAACCGAAATTTTACTAATAGTATAATTTTAACCGCAATCCAGTAAATTTAAATGGACACAACAGACCTCAAAACTATAATCAAAATAGTAATATTGTACCTATGGAGGTTGATCCATCCTCAGTAAACCACAGGATAAATACCTTGGGTACTGAAATTCAAGCCAAAAATAGGCCTGTAAATCTTGAAAATTCGCAACGTGATATTGAAAATTTTCACTTAACTGCCTCGGAGCAGAGTATGCTCTCCCTTATATAAAATTGCAATCAAAAGGTAGACCCCTAAAATTCATTGTGGATACAGGAGCTACAATGAGTATAATTAATACCGGCATATGCAATTCTATTTTTAAATCTAAAATTAAATCTGTTAATATTAAAACGCTTCAAAATTCTTTTACCTGTAACACTAAAGTTACAATTGATTCTTTCCTAGAATTCGACTCACCTAATAAACTAGAATTTTTGAAAGTTAATTTTCACGATAAATTTCATGGATTGATCGGAAACAACATCCTCAAACCATTAAAATCTGTAATAAATTATGAAAAGAATATTTTAAAACTAAATACGGGAAACAGTCTCCCACTTTATTTTAACGAAAGTGAAGAACAAGAGTACCAAGTTCCAGTTCCTTTAAGTGAACTAAATGTGTTTCAAAATGAAATTTTTTCTGGTGAAAATGAAATTCGGTGTGATCATTTGGATCATACTACAAAAACTCAGCTTTTGAAAGTTTTTAGAAAGTTCAACAAAGCCTTTTATCATGAAGGTGATGACCTCTCTTTCACCCATGAAATTAAACATAAAATCAGTACTACAAATGAAATGCCAATTTATACCAAAATTTATAGATACCCTGAGGTACATAAAGAAGAAGTCAATAAACAAATTGACGAAATGCTAAAACAAGGTATAATAAGGCATAGTGATTCACCATATTCAGCCCCCTTATGGGTTGTACCAAAAAAAATCGATGCTTCTGGAAAACAGAAATGGCGTATTGTCATAGACTATAGGAAACTTAATAACGTTACTATAGATGCCAATACCCAATTCCAAACATCGATGACATTCTTGATAAACTTGGTCGCTCAATGTATTTCACCACTCTCGATTTGGCAAAGGGTTTTCACCAAATTGAGATTGAGAAAAATGACATAAAAAAAACAGCCTTTAGCACAGTTAATGGTCACTATGAGTTCTTACGGATGCCATTCGGTCTTAGAAATGCTCCGTCGACTTTCCAGCGTTTAATGAACTCAGTCTTAAAAGAATTTATTGGCAAAAATTGTTTTGTATACCTTGATGACATTATCATTTTTAGTACTAGTCTTGAAGAACACCTTATCTTTTTACAAAAAATTTTAGAAAGACTTTCAAATGCTAATTTAAAAATTCAACTTGATAAAAGTGAATTTTTAAAACAAGAAACAGAGTTTCTTGGACATATCGTTACTACTAAAGGCATTAAGCCAAATCCCAATAAAATAGAGGCAATAATTAAATTCCCCATACCCAGAACTCCAAAACAAATTAAGAGTTTTCTTGGTCTTGTGGGCTATTATAGAAAATTTATCAAGGATTTTGCAAAAATTGCAAAACCTATAACCTTGTGTTTAAAAAAAGGAAGACGTATTGATGTTAATGATTCTGATTATAAAGAAGCTTTTAATAAGCTAAAATTATTAATTACTACTGACCCTATTCTCATATATCCTAATTTTTCAAAACTTTTTACTTTAACAACTGATGCAAGTGATTTTGCTATAGGTGCTGTATTATCGCAAGGTAATCACCCTGTATGTTACGCTTCACGAACTCTAAACGAACATGAGTGTAAATATTTTGCAATTGAGAAAGAATTACTCGCGATTGTTTGGGCTACAAAATATTTTCGCCCATATCTTTTCGGTCGTAAATTTATTATACGAACTGACCACAAACCTTTACAATGGTTCCACAACTTAAAGGAACCAAATAGTAAACTACAAAGATGGAAAATTAAGTTGGAAGAGTTTAATTTTACCATTGAATATTTGAATGGAAAAGAAAATAAAGTAGCTCAAAACTCTTTTACGTGTAGCAATTCATTTAAACGAAACTGCATTAAATAATTATATTCTAATTTAACCAATGGAATACGCTCAACTGATGCGACAACGCATTCAGCTAGCGAAGATAATTCAGATTATATCCCAATTTCATTCTCCCCACTGAATTTCTTTAAAACACAAATTATTATAGAAAATGGTGATTCTAATTCTCTAAATATTGAAAAAATTAACGGTAGAACACGAAAGACAATTATCTGTACAAACCCAGATGAAAACTTCTTCATTAATATTTGTAAAGAACACATTCCAACAAAAGGAATTATAGGAATTATGATTGACAATATTACGATTTATAATACTTTTCAAAATACTTACCTAAAGTATTTTTCAAAAAATAAATGTTTAAAATTGAACAAATGTTCCTCACTTTTAAAAGATGTATTAAATAAAAGTGAGTTACATGAAAGAATATTAGACCAACATATCAAAACCAATCATAGAGGTATTAGTGATATCTATTTAAACTCAAAACTCGAAATTTATTATCCAAAATTAGAAGTTGAAATACAGAAAGTAATAAACAATTGCCACATTTGTAATATTGCAAAATATGAACGCAATCCATTAAAACTACCTTTTAAAATTTCTGAAACAGCTAATAAACCTTTACAAATTGTACATATGGATATCTGGTTCCACAAAAAAGGTAAACCATATCTTACTTTAATCGATAAATTCACAAAACATGCACAAATAATTACCTTAAACTCACGAAATTGGAACGATCTTAAAACTGCTCTAATGCAGTATATTTCTTCTTGTGGTAAACCAAAAAAGATTGTTACTGACCAAGAAAAGGGCTTTAACAGTTTAAATTTCAAAAACTTTTTAGATAACGAGGGTATACAAATTCATTTTACAACTCCCAATAACAAAAGTAGTAATGCCGACATTGAACGTTTTCATAATACTCTGAATGAACATTTAAGAATTCTTGAAGTTATAGAAAAAGAAGAAGGTACTTCACATGACGTTGACCCAATAATTCAAATCGTTAAAATATACAACGAAACAATTCATTCAACAACGGGTGAAAGACCCATAGACTTCATTAACGGTAAAATAACTCCAGAAAAGTTTGATTCAATATTCGAAAGAATAAAAAAAACTAAAGTAAAAACAATCAATAAATTAAATACTAAAAAAAACAAGGGAAACCTTCAAATTATTTAAAACTTAATAGAGTCACAAAACTTCAACCGTACCATAAAAAAGTCAATATAGTTGAGTCTAATGAAAATCATTTCAAAATTAATAAAGAAAACTTACCTCGATATAAAAGTCAATTCAAAAAGAAATTAAAATATCAAACATAATTTTATTTATTTTACTTTTATCTTTTTAGGAATGATAAAAATCGTAATTATGTTACTACTAACAACGCATGTTATAAGCAAATCCTCAATAAATGTAAATCAAATCACTAACGGAAATGGTTACATACTTATCCGTGAATCTGAAATTAAAATAATACACAGTTACAAAAAATTTTACATATTATTGACCTTTTAAAATATGAAGAAACAATTAACAAATTAGAAATTAACATAATTAAATTGCATGAAAATACTAAAATATTTAACACTTTAAATCATAATTTAATAAAACTAAAATCAGAATTTCATAGTATTGTCCCTCACCACATAAGAAAACGAGGATTAATAAATTTAGCAGGCAATGCATTAAAGTTTTTAGCTGGTACTATGAATAATGAGGATAGAATAGAAATTGAAAATCATCTCTCGGTTATAGAGAAAAATAATGACAAAATAATTGAAAATTTAAATAATCAAGTTTCTATTAATAAACAAATTTCAGAGCAGATTGAAAATGTAACTTTACATATTAATTTAGCACAAGAAAATATAACTAATGTAATTAATAAATTCCAAAACAATATTAATCATATAGATCAAGAACTTAAATTCTTTATTATAAAATCAGAAATTAATGAAAATATTAATATATTACATAAACAAATATCTGATATAAAAGATTTAATTTTATCAAGTAAATTGGAAATTTTGTCAAAAGATATCCTTACAGAAGAAGAAATAATAAATTATAATATAAGCATTGAAATGTTACCTTATATTAAAAATTGTGTTTTGTTTAATAGTAGTACAATTATTTTTGTAATATCAATACCAAATTTTACTAAAGAAAATTGTTTTAAAACCATTTTAGAAAAAATACCTAATAAAAATAAATTTTTAGAACTAGATACTAATATTAATGAAATAATTACTTGCAAAGAAAATATTTTTAAATTTGTAAACAAAAAGGATATCTTAAAAAAAAGATTTAATATCATTTAATGATAATTGTATATCAAATTTGTTGAACACAAATCAAATGCAGTGCAGTTTTTGCAAAAATTTGTCAATGGAAATAAAATCTTTATCTGATTCCATTGTAGTAACAAAAAATTTAAATGAAACTTTATTGTTCAATAATTGTGGAAAAGATCCACGACCAATTACAATTAAAGGTAATAATATCATTAAAATTTCAAATTGTAAAATTTTAATCAATACCTTTCGTCAAGAAAACTTTGAAGAAGAATATTATAGTGACATAATACACCTTTTCGAACGCAATATTAGTGTTCTAAACATTGCTGATGAAATTCATTTAACAGACTTGTATTATAATCATTTCAATAACAACAAACATATCCAACAAATTAAATATGAAAATACTTGGAGATGGTATACAAGTTTAACAGTTGATATTATAACAATACTTGTAATAGCAATACTCATTTTTGTCGGTCTATTTGTTTCAATTTATTTTCGCAATAAAATTCCGAAAATCAATGTAGTACTAAAGAGTATTCGCCAGGAGTCGAAACTTAAGGAGGGAGGAGTAATATCATCTACATCAAATGATGTAAATCTAAATCCTCTAAATAACTATCCTCTGGAAATGTTACAATATTAAAATTTCTCCATATTAAAATTTCTTTCAAATTAAAAAATTCTTTAAGTAAAAATTCAAATAAAAATTAATAAATTTTTATTTGTTTGTTTTCTTTTGCTTTTATTCTAATTCTCAAATTTTCAGTTTTTTTTCTTACTAATTGGTCAAAGCAATGACCGACCTAATAATAAATTATTACGCATAATTAAATCGTAGTACTTTCTTAATAATTTGTTATTTCAAAAACTGACCTTAATTAATATTATTTACCATGCATAAAGTAATGACCGAACCACTTATAAAATTTGTTATCACTGCATTATTTGCTCTTTGTTATTTTTAGTTTGGAAATTGTATTATAATAAATTATTAAATTTAAACTAATTTTAATTTGCTTTGTAATATTTTTGGAAATTTGTAATAAATTATTAATTTTATGTTTGACCGATTGACTTCAAATTTTGTATACGTGATGCTCCTTGAAAATTGAGTTGACACTATTAACAGTTTTGGAATTTGTTAACCCATGTCGGGCCGACGGGTGGTCAAAAAAAATTTTAGTTCCAAATTTTGTCCGATTTTATGAACTTCAGCTTTGGCTAAAAAGAAAGCCCCAAAAAAAATTTTATTGAATTGCATTAAACCATTACGGCCCAACAGCTTTTTATAAGTTTTTTCAATACTTTACTCTTAATTCGAAATTTTTTTTTTTTTTTGTATTAAACTTTTATTATTGCCTTTATTACATTCTGATTTTTAACTTAGCCTATAAAAAGTTTATAAAAAATTGACTTATTAGTAATTATTTTATTAACATTTAAATTAATATTTAATTTTTACGTTAATTGTTTTTCTAATTTATATTTTAATTTTCTTATTAGTTAGAGTAAAAACTCTATTTATTCCATTTTTTTGTAGTATTGTAAAAAATTATGGCGAAAAAAAAAATCAATATTAAATCTTACTTATTTTTAAAAAACAACCTAACCTATTCCTTATTCTACTTAATCTATCTGAAAACTATACTAAGCCTAAACTAAAACCTAATTTGTAATTATAATACTTAATTATGTTAATTGTGGGTTAACCAACCACCAATATTCTTTTTTAATTTTTTTATCTTTATTAGTAATAGACATGTCGTATATCAAACTTTCTCCATTAATATTGCCCGAGTTATACTCTATTGCCTTGCATGTGGCCCGTCTACTATAGTGGTATAGTATGGGGACATGATCTTGGTTTTGGATATAACCATTTTTATCAAGAGAAATGAAATGCTCAGGGGCTATAAAACCCGTGAGCAACGTTTTTCTTATGTACTCCTCATTGTGGTAGTATATATGTGATATAAGACCATTTTCTGGAGTGTTTTGGGCTCTCTCATAGTGTTTTCTGACAAGTTTTATAATAAAACCGTCAATTCTGTGTATGTTTGATGCCTTATACAAATATTTGTTTGAGTAGAAATGTTTGTAATCGGAGTCGGGCTTTTTATTTATATTAGTACAAGTTTTTATGCACTTTCTTTCTAGCTTACGTAGTTTTTCCATTAAACTTGCGCTAATGTTGTACCATATGGGTACACCATACACAAGTGTTGGCCTAACTAATGTTTGATAGCATATTATTTTTACTCTATTACTTATATTTTTATTGTAAAAGAGTTTTTTTGCTGCCATAAAGGATTTATTTCCTTTTGAAATTGTGTATTTAATATGTTCGGAGTAGTTCAAATTACGATGTAGAAAAACTCCGAGGTATTTAACACTTTTTTTATTTGCAAGAGGTGAATTATCTGGTGATTTTATAATATAGCTTTTCCAATTTTTTTTTATATCTGAACTTGTTTTGTCAACCGTATTACGAAATAATATAGTTTCGCATTTGTTGAAGTTCACTTTTAATATCCAGATTTTGCAGTAGTCCAAAATGATATAAAACATTTTTTGCACTTTGGACTGTATGCTACTTACTGAGTCATTCGCAGAATAGACTATAATATCGTCAGCAAAAGCTAATGTGTAGGTATATCCTTTAACACGCTCTAATAAATTTAATAGATCTGCTATATACAGCGAAAAAAGGATTCGTGCGTTCACTGTTCCCTGTAGCAGACCGTTTTCAATTGGGAAGGTCATACTTGATGCATTTCGTGAGTTATACACAACAAAATTGTTGTTGTATAACATGTTATAAATGAGAGCACTCAAATTAGATGGGAATTTATATTTATATATTAACTTATACATTAAGCCATCGAGCCAGACAGAATTAAATGCTTTTTCAAGATCAACAAGACAAGCACAAACACCGTAATTCTTATTAATATACCAACAAATATCAGATGTGAGTTTAGTTATGGTGTGAATAGTTCCATGTTTATACCTAAACCCAAATTGATTATCAGGTATTAATTTATTTAAATTAGAGAAGTTTTGAATTTTATCATTTATAAGGGTTTCAAAAACTTTACTTATTTTAGCATTAAACTAATTGGCCTATAATTACTAGGATTAGTTGGAAATTTGCCTGGTTTTTTTAGCAATATTGTTTTCGAAGTTTTCCATATATTTGGAAAATACGAGTTATTAATTGCATTGTTAAATAAAATGACATATTTCGAAATAATTAAGTTACTCAACTTTTTTAAAACTATATTTGGTATATTATCAATACCAGATGAAGTTTTATTTTTTAAAAATATTTTGGTGAAATAGTTTAATTTTATTTGATATATTGATGTGAAATCTATTATTTGCTGGTATAATAATGGTGTGAGTTTTTTTTAAATAAGAACCTAATACATTGTAAATATCTTTTTGGTTGTGAAGAATATATTTGTTTGTATTTGTTTTTTTTAAGTTATTAATATTAATGTTATTTTCAAAGAGAAGTGAAGTGTCATTTGGTTCTATGTGTAAGGTAGAGATTTGATTGTTTTTATTACTTCGAAATATTTTTTTTATTTCTGAGAACATATTGGAATTATTATTAGGTGTGATGCTTTGGAGACGGTGTTGCCAGTAATTGTTTATTTCTATTTTTATTTGTTGTTTAATAAGAGTATTTATATTATTTAAAAGGCTTTTGAGAATTTGTGTGTTTTGAGATGTAAAATTTAGGTTTTGTCAATGGATTTTATGAATGTCTTTCATTAAGATTTTTTTTTTGTTTAAAAGAATTTTTAATTTTGCAGAATAAAATTTATTTAAATTGTTTGAGTTTTTTTTCTTAGGTATTTACTTAGGCTAAAATTATTTCATTTAACTGGAGTAGGTGATAATTTATGTTTTGATTTGAAATATTACTATTATCTACGATTTTGTTATTGTTAGAGGTATATTTTAAAGCATAATTCTGATCTAGTTTATTTCTGAATCTATTCCAGTTAGTTTTTGAAAATATAAAATTATAACTATCTGGCAACATTTCTAATTGAATTTCATTATTATTAATTGTGAAGGGACAGCAAATAGCATTGTGGTCACTATCGTATGGTAGTGTGGTGAGTTTATTTGAAAATTTGGGAGAACCCTACATTTATTCTGACATCTACAATTGTAAGGTCTATATACGAATTAGCGCGTGGTAGTGTTGGAGCATCTGTCAGAAGCAAATCGCTCTTATATGTAATTTTATTTTTTTGCAACCATTTGTGTAGTTGTGTACCTCTAGAATTGTTGACGGTATTAAGCCATGTAGTATGTTTAGCGTTAAAATCACCAGTTAGAATATAATAATTATTAAGATTATTTAAATTTAGAGTTTGAAATATTTTATCTAGTTCTGTTATAAAGTTATGTGTATTCCTATTTGAAGCATAAATAGAAATAATAAATAACTTTTTTTTTTGCTTTAATTGTAAAGAAATTATACATGGTTCGATACATAAAAAATCGTCGAACGCTTTATTATTTACAATATTAAAATGAAGGTGTTTTTTAATGCCTATGGCAACACCTCCCCCATCAATATTAATTTTGCGATCTCTTCTAATTAGGTGGTAATTGTCAATAACCATATGGTCATCTGATTTTAGTTTTGTTTCACTCATGCATATTATGTCCGGCCTATTGCTTTCTAGAAAGAGCATAAGTGCAAATTTTTTATTGTAGGAGAGTAATGAATTAACATTCACTGAAATTAATTTATATGTATTTGTGCTAATATTCATATTGTTGGTTGGTTTCAATTTTCAAATGATTGAATAAAATTTTAATATTACTTGTGTTAGTAATATTTTGTTTTTGTAAATTACTCATATTTTTTTCTATCCCGCTCATTCTTTTGTTTAAATCTACAATACTATTACGTATTTCTAATAAAATATCAGTATTACTTTCATTACTACTACTAGGGTTAGTTTTCTTATTACTATTGTTAGTTTTATTTACTACATTGGCATATGATACGTTTGGCTGTATGAGACTATTAGCCATGTGTCTAGTTTCAATTCGTCTTTTGAGCTGATCTTTGTTCTCCATGCGTTTCTTAATTTTTTCTTCGTAAATTGGACATTTTGTATAAGATGCTGGGTGCCCAAAATTTTTACAAACTATGCAAAAGAGTTTCTCTCTTGGATCCTCTGGCTTGATGATGCATTGGCCTGGTGGATGGCTCTCTCCACATTTGACATATCTATAAACCATGTTGCAATTTGATGCAGAGTGACCAAAACGCTGACATCGTAAGCATTGCAAAACATTTGGTTTATGGAGACGTTCCCACTTGATGATTTGGTGGTCAAGTGCTTTTAGTTTATGAATTTCATTAATTGAGCTACTCGATGATGCCTGCACAATGAAGTGAGGTAATGTTATACCTTTTTTGGCTGCATTTTTTGTGGTAAGTCTCGACACCTTTTCATATTTAACATCATCATTATCACATTCTTTTAGTAATGATGAAACCTCATCGCATGTATACGAGCTGTTCAAACCCTTAAGCACCAGGGAGATTTTTTTATCTTCTTTTGGAGTGAACGTGAAATAATTTATGCCAGATTTTTCAAGTAAACCACGTGCTTTTTTAAAATCCTCAATGTTGTAAGTGTAAAAGACATTGTTATCACCTACCTCTTTTATTAAATAATCGTTTATTTTTAAAGTTTTGGAAAGTAATCCTTTTAACAATTTGATGTCGGTTTTACCAAAATTAATTGGTGGCATCCGTTTACTGCCATTTTTTGTAGCTTCCTTTTGGTTGGACGGAGCACGTGGATTTTTTTCCGTAAGTTTTTTTTCTATAATGTTCTATATGTTTTTTTTCTTTTGTTTTTTAGCCAATTCTAGGATTCCCAGTTCTAAGGTGTTAGCTTCGGGTTCTTCGATATTATCCATTGGCTGAACACTAGTGGAATTTTTACTAACTTGGTTTTCATTAATTGAGGCGCTGCTTTCCTCCTCATCGGTAACAGCCATTAATGGTGAAAAGAAATTATTATCCGTGCTTGTTCCTTCACCATTGTTATCAATTTTTAACATTTTTAACAGTTTTGCATTATAATTTTGTAGTTTTTCGATTATTAATTTTAACTCACGATTTTCTTTATCAAGCTTCATTTTAGTGCATGGTTTGGTTATTGTTTTATTTAAAATTTTATTCATTTTAACGTTAATATTGTTTTTTAGTGAGCTATCACTTAATTTTTTTAGAATATTGTTTTCCATAATTGAGATCCCTTTTTAAGTGAAACCAATTAAATAGAAAGCACTTATATAACACAAGGGTTAGTTTTTATAATAAACAAAAAAAAAGATATAATATATTTTATTTATTTTTATTTAATATTTTTTTATTTTTTTTATTTTATGAAATTTTTCCTTAATTTTTTTTTTTGTCGACAACGTCCTTTCACATTCGAGTTCAGAACACCTCTTAATTCGAAACGGTTTGACCAATTGACTTCAAATTTTGTATTCGTGATGCTCCTTGACTAACAGTTTTGGAATTTGTTAACTCATGTCATCTGTTTCAAAAAAAAAAAAAACATTAGCTTTCAAAATTACTTTGACCAACCATCGGGCCGACAAGTGTTATCAAATTCCAAAACTGTTAATAGTGTCAACTCAATTTTCAAGGAGCATCACGTATACAAAATTTGAAGTCAATCGGTCAAAACGTTTTCATTTTAGGACGTAAAAGTTTTAAATACTTGCACCACAGCCCCAACTTGGCGGTCCGTTAGAGCAAAATTTTTATCCCACGATTTCCTTCCGTACCCAAAAACCTTAATTAATCTTTAAATAAAAACAAGCCAACGATTACTTTATTTGTTTTAATGTTTCGAAATACAAACAATGAAAATAGATGCGCATGGTTTGGCGGTGTTAACACGATTTCCAACTTCGATAAAAAAAATATTTACCACGTCGAAATGAATTTATATTTTTTTTCTTACATCATAATATTTAATCGGCTTATTTTTTCCCATACAAATATAAACATCCTTTTTCCGGATAAACTATAAGACCAATTTTAATGAAACAACAACCAAAAGAAAGGTTTTTATTGTTTTCATAGGACAATGATATTTTTTTTTTAGAATATTGCGTTTTTTCAGGTGAAAACCCGTGTTGAATTTAACGTAAATTTGAATTTAACGGTCACGCTGTTAAAAGTTAAGGCTTATGATCTAATATTATGCGCCGACTTTCTGGGTAAAAGTAATTCATTTTCGGTTGTAACTCGCAGCTCAATCAAACTATTATACATATGCGCCGACTTATGTCTTTCTTTTTTTTGTTTAGTTCTTCAAATGTTCAATGAACAAGGAGATTTAATATTTTTTAAAATTGTTTTTTTTTTGTTTTTGTTTTTTCTTTATCTTAAAAAGTGAACGAAAAAAAATGAATATTGAATGTTCTATTCCAAATGAAAGCAATACATTTGGTTTATA
Source organism: Dolichopus griseipennis (assembly GCA_963082915.1). Classification (NCBI taxonomy): domain Eukaryota; kingdom Metazoa; phylum Arthropoda; class Insecta; order Diptera; family Dolichopodidae; genus Dolichopus; species Dolichopus griseipennis. The sequence goes on from OY720441.1 coordinate 211,043,814, forward strand.
CAGTAGTTTTCATTTATAACGAACTCGGTTCAACTTTAATTATAATAAACTACACTTTTTGATAAAGAATTAAATTTTACCTAAAAATGAAAGTTTTTTATTACATTGATATTTCTTTTATTTAAAATTATTATATTTAATTATGTTGCTTATTATTAATTATTATATTTAATTATGTTTAGTATTTTTTTATTTATTTTTGAATATAAAAAAAATCATAATAACGCATCAAAAATACAAAAAAAATTTCATTAGAAGAAAAAGCTTGAGGCTTGAGGCTGACACATCAAATAAAATTTTAGCAAATGAGTTCGAAGTGTCCATTCTAGAATCAACACAAAGTAGTTATGTAAATAAATTTACATGAAAGCATATGCGACGTACTGTACCTCGGAGTTTTAAAATTTAAAAATTGACAAAGCGTATAAAAATATTGTAATTGTTTTTTCTTATGTTGCTACGATTAAATTTTAAAAATAAAATATTTTAAAATAATATTTTTTTAAAATAATTTTTTTTAAAACATATATTCAAAATAATTGAAATAAGTTTGCAAAAAATTAAAAACGAAAAATCTTTCTTAAAAAAATAATTTGCAATTTAAATGATTTGTTCCTTTGGGCCTAACCAAAATCAACGCTTATGGTGTTTTAAATTAGTAGTTAAGTACATGATATTACATGAGAATAACTTACTGTACCTCGAATTTTTAAAATTTAAACATTGACAAAGCATATAAAAAAGTTATTGTTTTTTCTTATGTTGTTATTGTTCTAAAAATAAAATATTTTAAAGTAATATTGTTTTTACAAATACCTATATTTTTTTAAAAAATACTTTACATATATACTCAAAATAATTGAAATACCTATAGTATGTTTGCAGAAACAAAAAAATAACATTTCTAAAGAAAAATTATGTGTTCTTTACAGATCAATCAGAATAAACGCGTACGGCATGCAGTTTCTGACAATAAAATTTGAAATAAGTAGGTATGTTGTGTACTGTACTTCGGAATTTAAAATTTTAATATTTGACAAAGCGTATAAAAATATTGTAATTGTTTTTTCTGATGTTATTTTTTTTTTTTAAAAACATACATTCAAAATAACTGAAAATACCTATAATATGTTCGCAAAAAAAAACTAAAAAATAATCTTAAACTTAAATAAAAGTTGACGTATAATTTCTGTCAAAAAATTTACAAATAAATAGGTACATGAATTTTCATGAGAGCAACCAAAATACGCGTAACGCGATGTACTGTAATCGAATTTTTAAAATTTACAAATTGACAAATGGTTTTTGGTTTTTTTTATATTTCTAAGATTATGTTTTAAAAAATATCTTATATTGAAAAAAATTCAAAATATACCTATTATATGAAATTAATAAAATTTTTTGTTCTAATTTTTTGTTGTTCGAAGTGTCCATTCTAAAATCAGCACATTCTACAATGTCCAAGTCTTATACTAATTTTTCACAATTCACAAGCATTCTTTTAAAACGACATTCGTTTATTACGACGAATATTTTCCGTCTCATCATGGTCGTTATAATCAAAAAGTACTTTTGTTTTTGTTTGCAATTTATTATAATACAATAGATACTAAAAAAAATTTTTTTGTAAACCGTAAATTGTTGTTGCTTTTTGTTAAGTTTTTTGTAAAATTAAAAACCGACTTCTGAAATATGCAGAAACTGAAAAAAAAAATTATATTTCTTAAGAAAAATGATTTGTTTCTTATTGATTAGCCAAAATCAGCATGTACGGCATTCAGTTTCTGTCAAAAAATTTTGAAATAATTAGTTATGTAAAAAAATTTACATGAAAGCATACGCGACGTTTTAAATTTTAAAATTTAAAAATTGACAAAGTGTATAAAAATACATATTGTAATTGTTTTTTCTTATGCTGCTGCGATTAAATTTTAAAAATAAAATATTTTAAAATAACATTTTTTTTTTAAATATTTAGTTTAAAACATACAAATATTCAAATAAATTGAAAATACCTACTGTAGGACAATATGTTTGCAAAACTAAAAAAATTATCTTTCTCAAAAAAAGTTATTTGTTCCTTAGGTCCTAACCTAAATAAAAGCGTACAGCGTATAATTTCTGTCAAAAAATTGAGAAATTAATAGGTACATAAATTTACATTAGAGCAGCGAAAATACGCGTAACGCAATGTACTGTATCTCGGATTTTTAAAATTTACAAATATTGACAAAATGTATAAAAATATTATTATTGGTTTTTCTTATATTTCTAATATTATGTTTTAAAAAATAATATTTTTTTACAATAATTTTTATTAAAAAATATCTTATATTCAAAATACCTATAATATGAAATTAAAAATATTTTTTGTAGGTACTAAATTAAAACATTCAAATAAATATTTTTGGTAAATTAAAAATTGTACGCGCGTATCGATTTACCGATAATGGATATGTAGACAGACGTATTGACGTACTGCCGTATAAAAATTGTACGTCGTATGTTTTGATTTCATTCTAATAATTGAAAAGTTTATTTCACACTTTCAACATCGAATAATGTTTTTTTTATAATTAAAAAAACTATTTTTAGTTTTACTTTGACAAAACGAACCAATTTTATATATCAAAAAGTGTACATGAAGATTAGATAGGCGTAGTTTGTAAATGGAACGCTAATTTTTGTTTCAGGAGCACATAATTGTTAGATTAATCGTCATATATATATATTTGACATCTTAAAACTACCTCTCATTTGAGAAGTTAATTATATTTAATAGTATTTAAATATTAATAAAGTGAAAAAATTAAGGCTTATTGCTGATATAAATATAAAGAATATTTATTTAAAATGGAAGGGGGTAAGTGCTTATTGGTTATCAAATAAAAAATATGATTTAACATAACCTATTCAAGAGAATTTTAATTAAAGCCATCTGCCGGAAATTATTTATCTACTCTGTCAAATACTCTTTTACAAGGGTTGAAGTAGCTGACAATAGTTGAGAGTAGAAAAGAGTTTACTCCTCATAAAGGAATAAAAGCAATAATATTTATTTGTTTTAAGAAACTTATGAGTCATGGCTCATGACCATGTATAGAAATATATTTTTGTCAATAAAAAACTTAGGAAATATTAAATAAATAAACTAGACAAAAAGGTATAAAGCAAACTAAGGAATTCAGAATCATTTTTTGCATGTTTTCAGAACTTTAAATAGGCATACATTTGTAGTAAAAATTTACCTATTAAAGTTAAAAATGAAAAAAGGGTAGAAAAAATTTATTCTGTGATTTATTGAAAAACTTTTTTTTTTGCTATAAATCTTAAGATTGAAATTTAAAAAAAGACTTCGATCAACTTGACTATTATTTGTACTTCTGGCAGCTTCAATATAATATAATACTAATTACTAAACTTATGAATTATGATATGTTATATTTTGTTGTACATATTATGTATTCATAGGGTTTTTTAATTAGGATACAGAATACGTACAACATAGTTCATATCGTACTAAAATGTTTAGAAAAAAGTACAGTTTGCTATATGAAGGACAGCATTAACTCGAATTTTGGGTTCTTGACTTCAATAAATATATGTATATGTTTAGAATTATGTATTTATTAGAATAATATTTATATGTATTTAGAATTTTAATTTAATTTAACTGTACCAATTTATCCTCTCTTTAAAGCGGCTTAAGCTATAGAAATAAAACTCAAAAATCGGTACTTGACAACGTTTTAATAATTAAAAAAAATTATAAATTTTTTTTAAGCAAATTTCAAGCGCAAGAATTGTTGACAACACTGTTGGCATAAATTTTATTATGTATAGTCTAATATAATTTACACATAACGAATTTTATATGTTAACTTAAAAGCTAAAATAGCTCGAATTTCGAGCACAGGGCGATACTAGTAACAGTTTAATCTGGATCACGTCATATTTCAAGGAAAACCAAATATGATTCTTAAAAATCAATAAATTCAATCTAAATAGAATTTTTCAAATTAAAAGAATCAAAATATTAATAAGAAAAGTAACCGTCAGTCGGTGTAACTGATTTAGAAATGTATTTTTTTTATTTTAATTATTTATATCTCTAAAATATATCACATGTTATTAATTCGTTTGGAAAGTTGTTAAATGTTTTAATTGAAGTATAATAGATTTAGATTCCATCTAAGCCATTGAATTTATTTTTGCGATTCGTGTTACGTATTAAGCTTCCTGAACGAGTGTAATGGCTGGTATTTGCATGTTGTGTATCAGTAAAGTGCTTTTATTTATTCATTTATTTTTCATATTAAATATTTGTATGGCTTGTGACATTTTTTAATGTAGTGTAATTGGTAATATTTTTAACAGTAGATGTATTTCAGTTGTTGACCTTCGTCTTTCAAAACCATTGAGGTTTTTGATGGCACTATTTTGAATAAATTTTATCATATTCAAATTTTTTGAGAACGTATTTTCCCAAATTACTATTTCATAGGTGATAGTTGACTGAAAAATATAATAACATATCGATCTTTTAGTTGCTAGAGGGGCTCTATTCTGGATAAGTGTTAGGATCTTCTTCCCTTTGTTGCTATCTCGTTATATTGTTGATTCCATTTTAATTTAAAGTCCATGGTTACTCCTAGGTATTTATACACGTTGATTTCTTTAATACTCATATTTTTAGACTTTATATTTAGTGAAGTATTTGTTGTATTTTTTATTATATATATTTTGTTTTGTTTATATTTTCTGTCAACTTTAATTTGTAAATCCATATATTTACTAATTGTATATCATTATTCATTAGTCATTACTTTTTTTAAATTTTCGTAACTATTTTCCATGAATACCATAGCTTAATCGTCGACATAAAGAAAAGCGTTACCATCTAGATTTCATTTTGAAAAGATGCTTATGTAGCACAAATGGTTCTAAAGAGCTGCCTTGAAACCCGTTAGTTATTTCTGTGATTCGGCTTCCAGGTTGTTGACACTCAGCATATTACTTCCTTCCATTTATTTAGCTTTTGAACCACATATATTCTTTTCCCAGAATTCGACATTCGAATAGAATACGTAATAATATTTTCTATCAATCATACCAAAGGCTTTGGTAAAACTGTACTGTACTGTATTGTAGTTTAACATCAAGTTCAATTAAACTGTTTATTTTACTGTTTTACGTACGGAAACCGTTTTCCGGAACCTTCCGATAACAGTTGTTTTTATTTTACTGTTTTACGGACGTGTTTTATTTTTCTTTATCGATTATAATTAATTTATACACGATAACGAAAAATTACGTTTCAGCTGTATAAATAATAAAAATTAAAAAATTTTTATTTTTTATTTTTTTGGTTAAGCGAAATGGCTTCATGCCAAACTTGCAGGTTAAAAATAAAATGTGAAACGGGTATTGAATGTGCAGGAGTATGCAAAAAATTTTTTCATGAGGCGCTAAAATGATCTGGGGTAGATCAGTCTACAATAAATATACTTTTTGTGAGTAAGAACATAAAGTTCATTTGTGACGTCTGTGTACAGTACATCCAAAATGTGGACTTAATTGTACAAAATATGGAACGAGCGGTCGCAAAAAAAAAAGATTATTTGAAAGAATATAAAGAGGATTTTGAAAGGGCAATTAAGAACAATGAAAAAGAAGTGGTCGAAAAAATTACCGAAGTTTTTAAAACAGAAAGTGAAAAGGTTAATGAATCATTTATTAAAGCAATGAAAAAAAATTATGAGCTTTGCACAAAATTAAATGATAAAAATGAAAAAAATTAAAATTTTAATGTGGGTCAAACGGTGTCATTTTCTGATATTGTAAAAAATAATAAAACTTGTGGTAATTTAACAATGAAAAACGAATTACCTTTGATAATCAAACCGAAAAACAAACAAAAAAGTGAAAAAACGAAAATTAATCTAAATACTAAAGTTAATCCAAAAAATTTGAAAATTAAAAATAATGAAAATTAGTAATGGAATGATATAAATTGAAACGGCGACAACGAAAAATCGGGAAAATATCAAAAAGGTATTAGAAGAAACAACGAAGGAAGATTATGACATAAAAATACCAGTGACTATCAAACCCAAAATAGAAATAGTGCACATGAACAATAAATTGACTAAGGAAGATATAGTAGATAAGCTCAAAAAGCAAAACCCCTTTTTGGAAAGGAGCGAAATGAAAGTGGTTAAAGTATTTAATGTAAACAAATATGGCAAGGAAATGTTTAACGTAATATTGAAAGTTGATAACGATTCGTTTCCAAAAATAATCGGTAATGAGAAGCTATGTATAGGATGGGAAAGGTGCAAAGTGTTTGAAGCGATAATCATACCAAGGTGTTTCAAATGTAAAGGTTTCAACCATAAATCAGTTGACTGCAAAAACACTGAAACTTGTTTGAAGTTTCACGGAAAACACAAAACTAGTGAATGCCAAAAGGAAGAAATCAACAAGTGTAAAAATTGTGTAAAATATAATGAAACATTTAGTTAAGGTTTAGATGTAAATCACAAAATCTTAAGTAAATTATGTCCAGTGTACCAGAACAAATTAAACATGTTAAAGCGAAAAATTGGATACTAGCAATTAAAGGAGTTAGAAGTGAAAGATAACAACATAAATATAGATAACAAAAGTGTTTCTTCCTGTATCAACTATGCTTATATCAATCAGTCCTAATACCAATAATGATAATAATAATTCTAAGTTTAAAAACAATAATAACATTAATGACATTAATAGTTCTAATAATATTATTAAAGATATTGCTAATAAAAACAAAAATAATGATAGTACTAGTGTTAAGATTAATAGTGGTAATGAAATTAGTAATAGTACAAAAAAAAATGTATGCAATAATAATAGTAATTCTGCTAGTATGATAGATATTAAAGATAAAAATAAAAATAGTGGTGAAAATTCTAGTAGCTACAATAATAAAAATTATAATCTATTATCTAAAACAAACAAAAACAAACTGTTTTAGCATACTTTCTTACATGCTTAAATTTTGGTCAAAAAAAAATAGAATATTAATAAATGACAAGAAAATGTAATACTAATAATGAAGATGATAAATATAATGTTAAGAATAATGATAGTAACAAGTAAAGAAACAGATAATAGTAATAAAGCTGGTCTAAATAATAATAATAACAAGTAAAGAAACAGTCAGTCGCAACCGACTTAGAAATACCCTACACCTATTTGGTTCAAATTTAATGGGAAGTCCATAAGTCATTTTAAAACCATAAAAGCTGTTTGATCGTAAAAAATAGCTAACCAAATTAACTTTATAATACTAAAAACATTTTCTAATTACTTTATCTAGTCAAAACTATTACAAATTCTTACTAATTTATTGATTTAAAAATATTAAAAAAAAAACTTGAATCAAATCAAAATATATTTATATCAATTCAATTACAAATTTGAAAAAAATTTTAATTATTAAATTTTGTGACAAAAAGCTAATCAAAGCATAATATATTTTAAAACTTTTTAAAATTGCAATTATTTGAAATTGTTAGTTTCTGTACGTATTAGAAAAGCTTATAAACGCAAAATCTAAAATATAATTACAAATTTAGAACTTTTCATATAATTCAATTAAATATAACAAAAAATTTTACGTAAATGCAACAAGTACCTTTAAATATAGCTTAATTATTGTGCACAATGTCTTAATTATGTATCACCTATGGTAATAATTATAAAATATTATACAAAATATGTTTTATAATAAAATTCTTAGCCTTTTAAAAATATAAATGTGTTAAATAAAAACGGAAATAGGAAAAACCCTCGTGTATCAAATTTAAAGTTTCTATCTTCATGGATTTCGAATATAAGCTTTTCAATTTTGGGATTTCTTAGCTTCTAGAATCCGGACTCATTGACCGAACTCGACCAGAACCAATTCCCATGGTACTTTCATTACTAGTAACCTAGAAAGTTACTAGTTTAACTTTCATCAAAATAGCGGCAATATTTTTTGAGTTAACCTGCTTTTAAAATATATGTACGTTAGCCCTTGAACTTTCCAAAGGTTCCAGAAACCGAAACAACAACGATGTCACCCATTTGCAATCCCCGCCTTACTTTCAGTCTTAGTAACCTACAGTTAAAATTTCATCAAGATAGCTCTATTATTTTTTGAGTTATCGTGCCTACGGACGGACACCATACCAAAGTTAATATACCCTTGACATAACATTAATAATATTTATGACAATAGTAGAGATGAATTCTGTAATAATAAAGATGGAATTAAGAAGAGTAACGAAAACGTTGGCGTTGGCGATAGTGCCAATAAAGTGGAATTACCTTCTAAATACCATAACTTGATTAAATGAGAAACACTGTATCAGAAAAATGAAAAAGTGGAAAATGCTTCTCATAGTACTAAAAATTTACAACTTGTAAAGCGCTTTTTAAATCCGATGGAACCTCAAATTGTTAAATTAACAAAAAAAGCTTTTGAAAATGATAATAGTATATATGTATTATCACGATTACGAGACCACAGAATATACAACAATGTATATTCGAATTCGAAAGAGGATATTTGCTATGAAGGTATAACGAAAACAAATATTAAAGTATTGGTCGATATTGAAGGATTGCCAACGATTTATCAGGAATTACGTGAATTATATTATAAATTCCATGAAAGTAGAATCCCCAACAAAGAAGTACAAAAAGACCTAGCATATAATAAACACAAAGCACATTTACAAAAAATTTGAAACTCCACGCAAAAATATTAAATTGGTAGACCGCAATGGCAGCCCAATCCACAAATACTTTAGAAACGGGTAAATTAAAATTTTTTTATCTAAATATATGCAGCTTAAGAAATAAAATTTATGAATTAGAAACATTAATTAATGAATGTAAAGAAATTGATATTATGATTCTAACAGAAGTATGGATATACAGCAATGAAATCAGTACTTATAATATTCAAAACTATATTGAAGTTTACAATTGTAGAGATGAGAAGAGATGGTGGAACTGCCATCTTTATAAAAAATTATATAAATTTTACTGAAGTATTAAAAGATGAAAAATAAAATTTTTGTGTAATTGAAATTCTGAATTCTGCACCTAGATTAAGAGTTGGTACATTTTACAAGGCCCCAGCGGAAAATAGTAACATATTTATACAATATTTAGAAAATAGATTAAAAAATAAAGCAAATTACATATTTTTTACTGATACTAATTTAAATTTATTTAATAATTCTAATACCGTAATTGGGTAGAAAGACATGATATCAACTACTGGTTATAGTATAATAAATAAAATACAAAGTACAAGAAACACAGCTCATTCCAATACCTTAATTGATCACATTTTAACAAATTCAAATGATAAATATGATATTAATTTTAGAATAGATAGTAACAGTCTATCCGATCACCAATTGGCCATAGTATCTATCACTTAAAGCAATAAGTATTATGAAAATACCTATGAAGAACTGATTAGATCCAGATGTCTCAAATTGTAAATAATAAAATAGAAAACCCTAACATTTTGGAAATAGACACGTTAACAAAAATAATACAAGATGCTAAAGTTTTATGTACACATTCAATGTCGGTTAGAAGTAGGAATAAATCATGGATAACACAGTCGATATAAAGAATTAAAAATTAGAAAATCACTATACTATAGCCATTAAAGAGATTCAAATAACAGAGATAAAAAGATAAAATATACTCTTTGTAAGAAAAAGGTCGATAAAAAAATAAAAGAGGTTAAAAAAAACCATATCAATAAAAGCATTGTAAATGCTGGAAGTGACTCTAGAAAATTATGGAAAGCGTTAAATAATACTATAAGGAATACTAATAAAGATATTTCAGAACATGTAACAAGCATTGTAAAAAAAAGTGGGGGAAGGACAAAGGATGAAAACGAAACGGTAAACACGTTAAATGAATTTTTTAATAAAGTAGGAGAATCCAATATAAAAAGAATAAAAAAAATAATATAGTAACTATAGAACTCATAAAAAATAATATAACATTATTTCTTACACCTGTTACTGAAACGGAGATTTATCAAATTATTATGGAGTTAAACAGACATGCAGCCCTAGGATTAGATAATAACGGTAAAGGATTTACAAGAATTAGCTAATATTATCAAAAAAACATTGGCACATTGATAAATAAGTGCCTTGAAGAAGGAGAATTCCCTGATTCACTAAAAAAAGCGTACATAGTGCCAATTCATAAAAGTGGATCTAAAGATGAATGTGGTAATTATAGACCAATTTCCATCCCAAAGTAACTCAATATCCAAAGTATATGAAAAAGTAATTAAAATAAACATAAGGAATTTTATTTCAAAAACGATTGGTTTTGATCCAAATCAATATGGTTTCCTAGAGAACAGCGGTACAGAATTTGCAATAACAGCTACGTTAGAATATATTTATAACGCACTTGATGAAGGATATTTCGTCGGTGCAGTATTTATTGATCTTACGAAAGCTTTTGATGTATTAAATCATTGTAGACTGATAATTTATTTAGATATATTGGGTATAAGAGGTACTAGTAATCTATTATTAAGCAGTTACTTAACAAATAGAACTCAGTGTGTTAAAGTGAACGAAGTGCTTAGCGATGAACTTATTATACAAACAGATGTACCACAAGGCTTACTGCTAGGAACGCTGTTGTACCTTTTATATATAATGAATATGCCGAAAAATAATTTTATTTCAAATTATAGTACGAACAGTACAAGAACTGGAAAATATACTAAATAAGGATCGATATGTAATTGGCTAAATTACAACGAAATCTGCATAAACGCTAAAAAAACACACTATTTGTTATTTAAAACACAAAGAAAAACGAGGAAGATTATAGTTGCCCTTGTCAACTTTTAGATACCCGTGAGTTATGTATGAACTTCCTAATATAACGTTAACTGAGTCAACTTCAAGTTCTACACCTGAAGTTGTTATAGAAGCTAAAACAATAGCAACAAAAAAAAGTATATTTTGATTTTCATTTTTATTTTTTATTATTTCAAAATTTAACTTAAAATTAAAAATTTACATTCATATATAAAAATCCGTAAATATATGTAAAAATGCTGAATTTGCATTATTTTTGTTTTTTTGTTTTTTAAATGACAAAAACCTTGAACTCTTCAAGTTCAATGTTGTTTAAATGAATAATTTTATATTAGAAACTTAATTAATAAGAAATGCTTAGTCTTAGTTTTTTTAAGTTTAGTTTAAGTAATTACAAAAAACCGAAATATAAATTAAGTTTAGTTGGTTATAACTGTTCAAACGTAATATAATTAAAACTAATTAATATATAAAATTTTTTTGTTTTATTTTTATAATTAAATATAATAAAACCTTTTTTTATAAAAAATATATTTGGCGCAGTCGGTAGGATCTCTATCAAAAGAAAAGAGATCTAGTGAAACGAATTTAATTAGCATTATTTAAAATAATATTACAAAAACATTTTTTTAAAGTGGGCAACAAAGTAAGCCAAAGCAAAATTTAGTGGTTTATGTAGAAACGAACACAATAAAAAAAAAAAAAAAAAAAAAAAATATATATATAATATAATATATAAATAAATAAATCAAAATTGATCGTCAAATAAACAGAAGCAATTTATTTGATCAATACCGTAATATTATGGCAAATGAACAAAATGACAATCGTATTGAACAGTGCTTAGTAGCTCTAACTCAGCTATTAGTGCAAAACAACCAACCACAAAATTGGAGATCACAAATTGAAAAGGAAATTCAATTTATTCCAGCTTTTAATGGTGAGCCAGGTACTTTACCATCTTTCATCGATTCAGTGACCAGAGTATTAGCTGATCATGTGGCGGAAGCTAACCAGGTTTTCAACATTATTTACAACATCAAAATTCAGGGAAGTGCAAAAAATTTACTTAATGTCAGCCCTCCAGCAAATTGGGATGATTGCAAAATAAAATTAAAACAAAATTATAGAGCATCAAAAGACCAAATGGCAATCACAAGAGAAATTGGAGCACTAAAAGTAAGTAGCATTAAAGATTTAGATAATAAGTTAAGATTAGTGATAGAAGATATAACAGAATATGCGGCTTTTGTTGAAGATAGCCAAACAGTAATTGATATATTTAGTGGAATGTTAGTTCAGAAAATTAAAGAACTTTCTTCAGGATCGTTAGCTTATGCAATAATATCGAAAAATAATTTGACTGAAATTAGAAATACAGTAAGGAGTTTTATAGGTTTAGACGAGGGTAATCTTAATTTATCTCACAAAAATTTTAATAAAACTAGTGATAGTAAAAATTCTTTTAGGAATGATAATAAAAATAATTACAATTATTATAATAAAAAAAATTTTTTTAGTAATAAAAATTATGAAAGTAGAAATATGTTTAACAACAACAGTGTTAATAACAATTCAAATTCGAATTTTAAAAATAATAATAATAATTTCCAATTTCGAGCAAACGATAATTTTTATCAAAATAGAAATAGGCCTTCTCAGTTTAACCAAAATTATAATAGATACAATGACAGACAAGAAAGTAGACAGACCAGACCAATGGAAGTTGATCCAAGTAGACAAACTCGATCAATGGATGTTGATAATTTAAGTAAAAAAAAATGAAACTAATACAATTGAAGAAACTTTTTTTTATAAATTAGCCTCGGACCCAAATAAAATTTTTACAATTTTAACAATTCAAGAAAAAAAATATTCAGCCTTGTTAGATACAGGCTCAACAATAAGCATTTTAAATGAAAATAAAGTTTGTAGTTCTAAGTTTACTGTAATAAATTCAATTTCAATATCTATCAATACAATTCAAGGAGAGGTAAGCAAACCTAATAGAACAGTTGCTACCTTATCTCCAGCAGAATTTAAATATCCTGAAAATGCAAGAATGAAATGGATTGCAATGAAATTAAACAAGCCATATGACTTATTATTAGGTATGGATTGGATAAAAAAAAATGTGAAAGATATCAACGTAGAAAATCAACAAGTAAAGAAACAGTCAGTCGGTGCAACCGACTTAGAAATACCCTACACCTATTTGGTTCAAATTTAAGGACATATCCATAAGTCATTTTAACACCATAAAAGCTGTTATTAATTTGATCGTAAGACATAGCTAGCCAAATTAACTTTATAATACTAAAAACATTTTCTAATTATATTATCTATTAAAAAATATTACAAATTCTTACTAATTTGTCTATTTAAAAATATTCAAAAACAAGCAAACTTGAAATAAATGAAAATATATTTATTCCAACTCAATTACAAAATGAAAAAATTCTAATTATTAAATTTTGTGATAAAAAGATAATCAAAGCATAATATATTTAATAATCCAAATTTTTAAAAATTGCAATTATTTTAAGTGGTTAGTTTATATACCTAATAGAAAAGCTTACAAACGCAAAATATGCAATAAATGTATTTCTAAAATACAATTACAAATTTAGACCTTTTCATATAATTCATTTAAATATTCAAATAAATTTTACATAAATGCAGCAAGTACCTTTGAATATAGCTGAACCACTACAATTAAGTCTAGATTTCGGAGACACATAGGACATAGGAAATATATTCTTTGGCTTTGAAATTAAACTCAACCAGAACCAATTCCCATGGTACTTTCATTACTAGTAACCTAGAGTTTAAATTTCATCAAAATACCGGCATTATTTTTTGAGTTATGGTGTTTTAAGATATATGTTTGTTAGTCCTTGAACTTGTCAAGGGTTCCAGAACTCCAAACCATGGTACGATTTCGCCCATATGCAGTCCCGTCATACTTTCAATACTAGTTAACCCTTGTATACAATTGGAACGTTCTATCTTAATTTTAAGTTACTAGTTTTATTAATTTCGATGATAAGCTTTTACACATTTGGGGGTCTAAGAGAGGTCCTAAACCACCACTCCAAATGATCCCAAATTAGGGGGGCATGGAAGAAATAGTAAAGAACACCTTGGGCCAAATTTGAAGCTTCTACATTTGTTTCAAGTTACTATTTTTATTAATTTCGAAAATATGCTTTAAGGTCCTCGGAACTGAGTGCCTGGTCCCCGACCCACTAGTCCAATGGGGTCCAAATTTCAAAGACACTTATGCAATAGGAAGGGAGACCCTGATACCAAATTTGGAGGTTATATCTTCATTGGTTTCGGAATTACGCTAGTTTGGCCTAAATTCGATAAAAAAGTTCTCAGTTCCGAACCCATTGTCCAATCCTCACCGTACGTAATCACCGCCGTAGTTTCATTACCAATAACCTACAGCACAAATTTCATGAAGATAGCCTCATTAGTTGTTGAGTTATCGTGATTTTTAATATATGTTCGTTATCCCTGACACCGACTAAAAGGTCCAGAATCCGAACCCATGGGCTGATTTCGCCCTTATACAGCCCGCGCTTTACTTATAGTACTAGTTAATCCTTGTACACAATTTAAACGATCTATCTTAATTTTAAGTAACTATTTTTAGTAATTTCGATTATAAGCTTTTAAAACTTGGGAGGTCTGAGAGGGGTACTGAACCACCACTCCAATTGATCCCAAATTAAGGGAACACGCAAGAGATAGTAAAGAACACCCTTGTGGCAAATTGGAAGCTTCTACATTTTTTCAAGTTGTTATCTTTATTAATTTTGAAGATATGTTTTAAGGTCTTCGGAAATGTGTGGCTGGTCCCCGACCCAGTTGTCCAATGGGACCCAAATTCTCAAGACACTTAGGAGATAGGAGGGGACACCCTGATACCAAATTTGGAGGTTCTATCTTCATTGGTTTCGGAATTATGCTCGTTTGGCCTAAATTCGATCAAAAAGTTCTAGGTTCCGAACGCATGGTCCAATCCCGACCTTACGGAATCCCCGAAGTAGTTTCATTACTAGTTACCTACAGCACCAATTTGATGAAGAAAGCGTCATTAGTTGTTGAGTTATCGTGATTTCTTATATATGTTCGTTAGCCCTTCGATCGATAAAAATGTCCAGAATCCGAAACCATGGGCCGATTTCGCCCATATGCAATCCCCGCCGTACTTTCAGTCCTAGTAACCTACAGTTAAAATTTCATCAAGATAGCTCCATTATTTTTTGAGTTATCGTGCCTACGGACGGACGGAAGGACGGACGGACGGACGGACGGACGGACGGACATGGCTATATCGACTAAGGAGGTCACGCTGATCACAAATATATATACTTTTCCATATCTAGCTCGCTTCCTTTAGGTGGTTACAAACACCATACCAAAGTTAATATACCCCTTTACCTATTCTATAGGTGTAGGGTATAACAAATTAATATGACCAATGGAGTGAGTCTTCCATTCTTAACTAAAACTATTCAAGAAGAAGTTAATGTATTAGAAGTAAGTGAAGTTCAAACTCTACAATTGGATCATTTAAATGAAAAAGAAAAACATATAATTGAAAAATTAGTTTCAAAATTCAATAAGCTTTTATATAAAGAAGGTGATATTTTGACCAGTACAAATACAGTGGTACATGAAATTAAAACAACAACAAGCGAACAAATTAATTCAAAACTTTATCGATATCCACCTAAACATGAAACTGAAGTGAGACGTCAAATGGAAGAAATGGAAGAACAGGGCATAATTAGAAAAAGTAAAAGTCGATATAGTTCTCCGATTATAGTAGTACCCAAAAAAAAAGATAATTCTGGAGTACAAAAATTTAGAATAGTTGTGGATTATAGAAGATTAAATCAGGTCACAATCGACGATAAATACCCTTTACCTAATATGGATAGCATTCTGGACAAATTGGGAAAAGCCCAATATTTCAGCACGTTAGATTTAGCCAAAGGTTACCATCAGATATTAGTAGCTGAAAAAGATATTGAAAAAACTGCTTTTGTTACTCCAGCAGGTCTATATGAATATGTACGTATGCCATTTGGATTGAAGAACGCACCGGCAACGTTTCAAAGATTGATGAACGAAATTCTTCGAGAATATATCAATCAAATTTGCGTCGTATATCTTGATGATATATTAATTTTTTCGACAACATTAGAAGAACACGAAAATTCATTAACAAAAATATTTAAAAGATTACAGGAACACAATTTGAAAATTCAAGTAGATAAATGTAGTTTTCTTAAAAGAAATACAGAATTTCTAGGACATATTTTGACAAAGGATGGGATAAAACCTAACCCTGAAAAAATAAAAAATATTCAAGAGTTACAAATTCCAAAAACTGAAAAACAATTAAAAGGTTTCTTAGGAGCAACTGGATTTTATAGAAAATTCATCAAAGATTATTCTAAGGTTGCATATCCTATGATTAAATATTTAAAAAAAGATAACAAAATTAATATAAATGACCCACAGTATATAGCAGCATTTGAAAACTTAAAGAGCTTGATAACTTCACATCCAATTTTAAAATTTCCAGAATACGATAAACCGTTTGTTGTAACTACAGATGCAAGTGATCATGCTATAGGTGCAGTGTTGTCTCAACAAGGTCATCCAATTTGTTATGTTTCGAGAACGCTAAACAACCATGAAAAAAATTATTGTACTACAGATAAAGAGTTTTTGGCAATTATGTATGCAGTAAATTATTTCAGACCTTATCTATATGGTAATAAGTTTAAAATCATAACAGACCATGTGCCAATTAAATATTTAAACAACAAATACAAAGGAAAGGAATTTTCACAAAGACACCAAAGATGGTTGCTAAAACTTCAAGAATATAATTATGAGATTGAATATTTGCAGGGTAAAGAAAATAAGGTAGCTGATTATTTAAGCAGATTAGAAAATACAAAGAAAATTAATGAAGAAAATGATATATCATCCAATTTAGAATTATCTAATGATACAGTACATTCTGCAGATGAAAATCAATTAGATTACATAGGAATAAAAGAGGATATAGTAAACAAATATAAAACACAAATCATACTCACTTACAGTCCTGAAGAGAATATAACACTTCACAATAGAAGAATTATTGAAATAAATCCGTTAGAAAATGAAAATTTAATTAAAGACATTTTAAAACGTTATATCAAGAAAGGATATACGAGCATTTATTCGGAAGTATCTGATACTGACTATCATAAAATACAACTAATTTTAATATCGATGTTTTCATTTGATTCAAAAATAAAATTTATACGAAGTACAAAAAGAGCTAAAGAAATAAAAACTGAAGAAGAATTACATAAACAACTATCTCTTTACCACACTAAAGAGTCTATGCATAGTGGAATAAATGAATGTTACCACAATTTAAAAGACAAAATTTATTTTCCGAAGTTAAAAGATCATATTCATTTAATTATCAATAATTGTGAAAAATGTCAACAAATTAAGTATGATCGAAAACCATTAAAACCTAAATTTGCATTTACAGAAACACCTAAAGGAAAAAACGAAATTATACATTTGGACATATTTCATTTTAAAAAACAATCGTTTGTTACAGTAATTGATAAATTAACAAAATTTGCCCCAGCATATGGAATAACAGATCGCAATTGGAGAGCAAAGAAAACAATTATAATGGAACATTTTGCAAAATTTGGAAAACCAAAAAAAATAATTATGGACAATGAATTTAGAGCTGAACAACTAATTGAGTATTTAAATAGTGAAAATGTTGAAATTCATCTAACAAAAGCAAATAATCACACTGGAAATGCTGATATAGAGAGACTACACTCAACCCTCTTAGAAAAAATAACAGGAATTGAGGATAGGGAACTTTCAGTTGAGATGAAGATACAGATGGCTATAGGAAACTATAACGATCGCTATCATTCAACAATAAAATACACACCTAGAGAAGCTAAAGAAAATGTAGATGTTAGTAAATTGCAAATAAATATAGATAAAATGAAAACTAAAACTATGAATAAAAGAAACTTTAATAGAGAACACTATATAGAAAATAGATCAGTAGGAGCTATTAGAAATTATAAGAGACTTAGACATAAGGACGAACCATATTACAAACATAAACCTTTATTAAATGTACATTATTCAAATATTAAAAGACCTTTAAAACTTTTAGGTTTTCAACATAATAATATTGCTGTTAATAATCTTACCAACACAACTGACTGTAGGACTTCTTCAAGTCAATTCAATTCACGAAGAAGTCGGTTATATTCAAATAAAACTTCAACAGGTAGAAATAGTAAATAAAACTAGTACAATTTTACATATTATAAATCCAAGAGAAATAGATAATATGCTTACACAAATAGAAAAAACTATACAAGAACAAGAAATGCATAACAAAAATTTATTAAAAGCGGAAACTAAAATAACTAGAGCAAAAATCAGATCTATAATGCCAACTAAAACTAGAAAAAGGAGAGGTCTAATTAATTTCATAGGCAGTGCTGAAAAATGGTTATTCGGCACAATGGACGAAGAAGATCGAAAAGAAATATTAGAGCATTTAAAAACTATTGAAGAAAACGATCACAACACTATTACTACACTAAATCAACAAATTTTAATAAATTCACATTTTAACGAAACTATAAACATTCTTAAACAGACAATAGAACAAGACAGAATTAAAAAGACAGAAGTCTTTAATGAAATAAAAGAAAACCATAAACAAATTATAGGATATTCATTATACTTAGATCAAATAATAAAATTAAGATTTTTAGAAAATAAGATAAATCAAATTCAAGACAATATTGCATCAGCTAAATATAATTTAATACATCCTAGCATATTAACTGCAGAGGAAATAGAATTATATCAAATTGATTTTTATAAATTAAAATTAAGTAAAATAGGAATTATGAATTATAAAGATGAATTATTAGTAACTGCAATTAAAATTCCACTAAATTATATTCAAACTGATTTAAAACTTATTACTCCTTTGCCTAATAAAGAATATATAGAAATTGACGAAAACAATGAATATATTGTAGAAATTGAAAATAAAATTTTAACTTATCAAGATGATTTTATGTTAAAAGATTTAAAATCTAGTAAAAACTGTATTTTGAATAATAAATGTAAATTTAGATATAATAACAAAACTAAAATTGAAATATTAGATGACGAAACTTTATTAATTAAAAATGCTAGAAAAACCGTATTAATACAAAATTGTGACGATAGAAATTTAACACTGAACAAAAACTATTTTATTAATTTTTATAATTGTGAAATTAAAATAGAGAATGAAATATTTTATAACCAAAAGCAAATTATTCAAGATAAATATTTTTACCCTAGTAATAATTTTAATTATACCTATGTAAAACCAATTAATTTTGACGATATTGTTTTAAAAAACTTTGAAAATATTAAAGAAATAAACGAATTAAAATATCATAAAGCCGTTTCATATGGGATAAATATTTCTATTATTGTAGTATTAGTAATAAGTATTACTTTTATAATATTATATTTAAAGAACAAAGGAACCAAAATAAAAATTGTAAATAAAGAAATTCCGGAGAATTTCAACTCTAACGGAGGAGGAGTTATGTATGAACTTCCTAATATAACGTTAACTGAGTCAACTTCAAGTTCTACACCTGAAGTTGTTATAGAAGCTAAAACAATAGCAACAAAAAAAAGTATATTTTGATTTTCATTTTTATTTTTTATTATTTCAAAATTTAACTTAAAATTAAAAATTTACATTCATATATAAAAATCCGTAAATATATGTAAAAATGCTGAATTTGCATTATTTTTCTTTTTTTGTTTTTTAAATGACAAAAACCTTGAACTCTTCAAGTTCAATGTTGTTTAAATGAATAATTTTATATTAGAAACTTAATTAATAAGAAATGCTTAGTCTTAGTTTTTTTAAGTTTAGTTTAAGTAATTACAAAAAACCTAAATATAAATTAAGTTTAGTTGGTTATAACTGTTCAAACGTAATATAATTAAAACTAATTAATATATAAAATTTTTTTGTTTTATTTTTATAATTAAATATAATAAAACCTTTTTTTATAAAAAATATATTTCGTGCGTGTAATAAATATATAAGAAATTCTTATATTGCAATTGAACTGTTTGACAGAAAATTCAAAAAATTTGTTTTTTTATATTTAATTATAAAAAAAATTAATAAAAAAAAAATGAATTAAAAAAAAAGATGAATTTAAAAAAAAAATATGCTCTCAACGAGATTCGAACCCACACTTTTCAATTAAAATGTCGACGTCCTAAAAACTAAGCCATCGACTTTATATTCGTCTAAATATTTTTTTTAAATTATTATTAGGTATCAATTGTTTATTTTGAATAACTGTTTTGAATTTTTTTAAAAATGTATTAAAAAAAATAAATAATTTATAAATGAGAATTTTAAGATGAATTTAAAAAAAAAAAAAATTTTGCCCCAGCCAGGAATCGAACCGAAACGTTTTGACTACTAGTCCCATGTCCTATCCACTATACCATAGAACAATTAGTTATTTGTCTACAAAACGAGTTTTTATTTATCTCATTATTTTTTTTTAAATAATTGTAGTTGCTATGGCATCAATTGTTTGTTTTAAATAACAGTTTTAAATAATCGTAGTTGCTATGGTATCAATTGTTTGTTTTAAATAACAGTTTTGAATTTTTTTATAGAAATATTAAAAAAAATTAATAATTTTTAATATAAATGAGAAATTTAATATAAATAATTTCTATAAAATAAAATTTTTTCAAACATAAAATAAATACATATATTTTATTAAAAAAAAAATAGATAAAAAAAAATGAATTAAAAAAAAAAAAAAAATTATCCTTAGCCTGAATTCGAACCGAAACATTTTTGCTACATGTAACATGTCCTAACCACTTCACCATGAATCGATTAATAATTAGACAACAATTTGTTTGTTTTTATATTTGGTTTCTATTTCGTTATTAATTTTTAAAATACTCATAAAATATCGAAAAATTTGTATGGCAGCTACCCGAAGCCTTTCTCCGATTTTAACCAAAAACAATAGGGAACCTACAAATTGTTTAAAAATTACTTTGTGAAAGTTTCAGAACTCTAGCTCTTATAGTTTTTGAGTTATCGTGCTGACGGACGGACGGACGGACGGACACACATAGCTAGATCGATTCATTTTTCGATGCTGATTCGATACGTACCCTTGACACTATATCTAGCTCTTATATTTCGATGCGTTACAAACGGAGGAGTAATTTTAATATACCCGATGTTCATATATGTATGCACGGGTATAAATAGCGAAAATTTGACTCTTAAAATAAGGGAAAAAATTGTTGAAAGAGTTGATAAGGGTAAATATCTGGGAATAATAATTGATGATAATTTGAAATGGGACAATCATATCAAAAACGTAAACAAAAAGTTATGCCTATTATATTAGCTATAAAAAGATGTGGCGGTATTTCCCAGCATGCATCCAAGCTTATCTATAATAGTCATATATTATCAAGAATAAGGTATAATATATTATGTAGTAGGAGCCAGTATAATTACATATATAAGTTATTACTTTTACTACTTCTCAATAATTCTATTTTAAATAATTGTTATTTCAATAGGATTTTATCTAATCTGAAATTTTGACAATGTTAATAATAAAAAATTAATTTTTTTAAATTTTTAGATGCGTTTTATTTAAAAGCTCAACTAGAAGTGACAAAAATTAATATGAATAATTTTATCCTCAAAAGCTTCACCTGTTGCTGCCACGTGAGACCTCATTTGTGAGAACGCGAATGAACTTTATTTCCC
This sequence comes from Dolichopus griseipennis, assembly GCA_963082915.1. NCBI lineage: Eukaryota > Metazoa > Arthropoda > Insecta > Diptera > Dolichopodidae > Dolichopus > Dolichopus griseipennis. The sequence continues at coordinate 211,065,648 of OY720441.1, forward strand.
ACATTAAATTGCTGATCTCTGCGAAATGCATTTTTGATGAAAAAAAAATTTAAATAAAATTTCGAAATAAAATTTATGAAATATGATATTTGCGCGTGTGTTTTATTAAAATGAATTGCGCGTGTTAACTCCTCCATCCTCTAAAATCAAGTGTCCTCACTTGATCGAACTTAGGAGATGGTAATTTTTGTGGATTTCTTTTTATATTAGTTTTCTGTAAATTGTGTGTTTGTTTTGTGCGTTCTGCGGGCTGTATTGATATTTGGTTTGGTGCTTCTTCTGTTACTGGTGCATCTGAATTTTTGTACTCTTGTTGTGATGCGTTTGATGTGGGTTGACTATGATGATTTAGAAGTATTTTGTTTCTTCTTTTGCAATTTAATAGTGTAGCTGCTATTATTAGAAAAACTATAATGAAGGTAGTGGGTCCGAACGTAATTAGACTTAGAAGTAGATTCTTTTGTTTGTCTTCTTTTAAAAGTTGTATTTCTTTTGTATTATTTATGTGTATGTCCTTTAAAAATTCCAGTGAGAGATGTTCTTGTAGCTCAGCTTTTGTGAATTCTGGTTGGAGAATCGCTGGTAATACATTTTTTGAAGAGATTTCTTTCGAAACATAAGTTTTTCCCCAAATGCCAATACTTGAGTTGTGAAATTTTATAACAAAAGTTCCGGAAAGATTGCGTTGTTCATTGTCGATGGTAATTGCTCCATGGAACTGGTTGAGTAACAGTATTCCTTCAGTAATTTCCTCCACAGTTGGTATATGATTGCTATTTGTTACGTTGCAGGTAGAATTTCTCCCTTTTAGTAAATTAAAGATGCAGGTAGAGCTTTTGAGGTTTACAATATTATCTTTTCTACAAATAATTACATCATTAAGTTTTTTACAATTCTTATTAATTCCATACAATTTTTCATCATTATAAATATCATCGTTTAACAATATACTATTAAATTTTAGATCTATTACAAAATTTTCATTTGTTATTGGTTTTAATAACAAATTTTCATAAATATAATTATCAGTAAGGGGTATATCGATAAGATAGAACAAACAAGTACTGTTAGAAATTATTTTTACATTCGCGAAATCTAAAGCATCTTCGGCATTGGAGTATGGAAAATTTTCCTTATCCAATATTTCGGTTAAAGTTTCTATTTCTGATTTCGAATGTAGTACTGAATTAATTACTCCTACTTTGGCCCAATGAGCCGCATAATTCAAATTTATAACTTCTTCTTTAAGAAGTTTTATTTTATATTGTAGTTTAAAAGCTGATTGATTATTAAATTCTTGATTTAATTTAATATGTTTTAATACATCGTTAGTTATCTGAGTAATATTGTTAATCCTATCATTATAAATATTATTAATTACAACCTGCCTATTGTTATTATCTAATAAATTATTTATTTTTCTCTTTATCATTACAAAATCCTCGTGGTCTGGCGTACCCGCTATCCATTTCCATGTTGAACCAAGATAGTTGATGGCTCTTTTCTTCCTGGGCGCCTTGAATTCATCTAGAAGATTTTGAATTTGTCCTGTTTCGTGATGAAGATATTGATACAACGGATGCTGCTTAGTTATGTTTTCTCCCAGGATGTTTTTAATTTCTTCTAAAGCATTTTGTAGGGTACCCAGATCACTGACGTGAATGAGTCTGAATTTTCCTTCCTGTATTTTCGCTCTTCCGACATTTATAGCGACTATATGCGATCCAGAATATTCCAAAATCTGCACATCTCCTAATACTACATGCAATGAGAGTCTAAAAGAAATGAATATTATGATAGAAGAAAAAAAAAAATTTTTATAAAGTAGAAGTAAGATTTTGTTAATTAAAGGTAAAATTTAAAGAATATTACTTAATTTTTAGAAGTAAAATTAAATTTAGATATTAAATAGATAAAATTAATAAAAGTTAATTAAAAGTAAAATTTAAAGAGTTTACTAAATATTTATATAAAAAAAACATAGTTTGGTAAATGAGTAAATTAGTTTAGTGCTCTATGATTTGATATTTGACTTATGGACAACTCGGCCTGCTTGAGTGACTACAGAGGTCTTCCGATTTTCTTTGACAATTTCCTTTTTGTATCTTATTGATAACTTGGATCCCAAACGTTTATTGTGTTTAACATAAATTACTTGTCCTGGTTCGTATTGTCTAATAGGTTTTTCGTTTCTTGTTATGTGTTATTAGGTCCTTTTTTTGTTTCTCTTTAATCCTTTCTATATTTGAAAGTCTAGTCTTTTCGAACTCCTCAGGTGAGATATTGGGAATTTTCCTAGGAAGAGTTCTATAGGTTTTTTTCCAGTAACGGTGTGAACAGTATGATTATATACTTTTCAGAGCTGTGTCAGCTTCACCCACTATCTTTCTCCTGATGGTACACAGTATTCCATAATATTTGGATGTACCCTGCAAGTGGTGGTATTTTTTCATAATTCGGTCTACATCTTTCTTCCAGGAACCATATTCTCCTCCATCTCCCGAAAATTTTTCGATCTCTTTTACTACTTCGGGTACCTTATCCATGCCTTCCAAATTTATGTCGTTTTCTATATCAATCTCCTGATCTACCTCATCCTCTGAAGAGTATGAATCCCCAATTGCCTCTTTGAACCTACGGTTGGTTTCATACTCCACCATTTCCTTTAGAGTTTCCCTAATATAGTGCGAATTTTCGTGATTATGGCGTGAGGATGCGATTGGACTAACATCAGGCTCTTCTACTTCCGGTAATTCTGGTGTTGACATTACGCGCATAGGCCTTTCAAAATTTATATGTGGTGCGGCCATAGCTATTTGAAAATTTATAAATGGATAAAAATGGACGAAGAACCAAGGTAACCAAAAACAAATGGAGAGAAAAAAAGAAATGTTAAATAAGAGAAGAAGAAAATAAAAATAAGTTTTACGTTAGAATAATAATTAAAATTAAAAAAAAAAAATATTTTTTTTTTTTTATTAAAACAATTAATTATTTATTTTATTTTATATGTTAATTTATCGAAATATGTAGTAGTTTATTATTTAAATTTATTCAATTTTGTACTTTGAATAATAAAAACTTTTCGAAATCAAAAACGAGAGCCAGCAAAGAAAATTCAAAATTTAGAAACCTTCCTTTGGGTTATTATATTGTTCTATCCTTCGATAATGCTCCAAACAAAAATACAAAAATATTCAAAAAAAGGAAAAGTGCTAAAAAAAAATTAAAAATATTCTGTGTCAAAAATAAGTTTTTAAGATTATAATATTATAATTTTACAATATAAGGATCTTCTGATCTTTCTTTTATTATTTAATTAAATTTATTTAAAATTATTTTTTTAATAAAGTATTTCAGAGTAAATCTTATTCTAAAAATGATGATATTTAATTATTTGGTATTTAACAAATTTGCTTAAAACAACAATTTTTTTCAACGTTATTTTTTTAAGATTTTGTTTAAATTAATATTTTGAAAAATTTTATTTTTTTATGAACAAATTTTTGCTAATAATATTTCAATTTTTAATTTTTAATTTATTGATCAAATTTAGTTTATTGATAATTTAAGATAATTCAAATATTGTTGAAATAAACAAAACAAATTACATTTAAGATATTTAAACAAAAAAGAAAAAAAAAGTATTTTATTTATTATTATATTTTAATAATTTCTTTATAGAATTACTATTTATTATTACAACTATTTTCAAATATTTAAAATAAAAAATTTACACTAAATTCTCAATTTAGTATTTAGCCGTTAGGAAACAAAATTATATTTTTTTTTATTTTTTTTTTTTTTTATTTTTATTATAAGAATATTTTTTTGTCAATATAATTTAATAAGTGCTTTTTCTTAATATTTTAATATAAAAACCTTTAATTTTAAATGATAGTAAAGAATCACCGTGCCCAAGGCAGCCTCACCTTGAGTGTTCGTCGAGTAGGCTTAAATCACGGTAATCTTTTGATTTCTATTAACAATAATTTTTATATTATTACAAAAATTATCTTTTTTATATTTTGTTTTATTATGAAAGATTTAAAATTATTTATTAATTTAAAATTTAATAAAGTTAAGATAATTGAGATAACTAAAATTTAAACAAAGCTTAAAATATAATTTTTTTTTAAATAATTTCTAAGTTTCTAAAAAGAAAATAAAAAATCTTAGTAAAAATTTTTTTTTAAAAAAATGCTAAAATAAAATAACTATGATTAGTATTTTAGTTTGTTAGTTGTTATTTGGTTAGTTGATTAGTTTTATTTATTTTGTTATTATTAGTAAAAGAAAATTTATATATTTTTTGTTGTTATTGGGCCCAGTTTGCATTCATTCAATTTTCAATTATTATTCTTATTTTTTTGTTTAAATTTTTATTTATTTGATAATAATTTTATTTGATAATAAATTTTTGATAATAACTTCCCCCTTTTATTATAAATTTTTTTATAATATTGTAAATTCTTTTTTTTCTTTATAGCTTTATTTATTATAATTAATGTTTTGTCGACTTGTTACTTTTTTCTTCAAAAAAAAATTTTATTGAATAATTTATCAAATTATTTTTTGTAATGTATTTTTCAAAAAAATATTTTATATTAATTTTTCTGGGGGGTTTTTTTTCTTTTTAATTTTTTTAATAATTTTTTCCATTTTCTCCTCTATTTGAGGATACTTGGTATCTTTTCTTTATAATAAATTTTTCCGTTTTCTCCTCTGTTTGAGGATACTTGGTATCTTTAGAAATGAAGAAGAAAAAAAAATTTTTTTTTTTTTTTAGACTTACAGTATTATTGAGAAGTGAATTTTAGGTTGGACCATTGTAGTCTTTTGTTCCAGCGAGATAGGCGGCTGCTGCCTGCACTTTGTAGTGGTTCTGATTACTCCACCGTACAACAGCTCCTTTTTGCTCTGTTTAAGAACTACTCGGGGGCCTCGTTTCCTATTTCTAATTGCTGAACCAACTTCTGACAGGTTTGACCCTCGTCGTACTTGCTACACGTACCAAAAGTGATGTTGTCAAAATTGCTTTCTAATTTCACTAAAATTTTTCACCAAAACTCCTTTTTCAGTTTCTTCTAATAGTTTCTGCGTAATTTAAATTTTTTTTTTTTTTTTTTTTCACTAATTTTTTTCAGTTTATTCTGATAGTTTCTACGTATTTTTTTTATATAAATTTTTTCACTAATGTTTTCAGTTTATTCTGATAGTTTTCTGCGTATTTTTTTTTTTTATATAAATTATTTCACTAATTTTTTCAGTTTATTCTGATAGTTTTCTGCGTATAATATTTTTTCTTTATGTAAAAATTTAATTGTTTATTTATTTTTTTAATTTTAAATTGCGTATTTCTTTATATAAAATTTTTAAATTGTTCAAATTATATTTTTTTATAAAAATAAGTTTTTAATTTTAAACTATTAATTTTAATTTTAATTTAAACGTTAAATTTATTTTTTAGATTTTGATTTTTAATTTAGTTAATTTAGAAAAGCACACATACACTGTTTGGCACTATGGTCCCTGCTCGGGCGCCAGTTATTACTTTTACTACTTCTCAATAATTCTATATTAAATAATTGTTATTTCAATAGGATTTTATCTAATCTGAAATTTTGACAATGTTAATAATAAAAAATTAATTTTTTTAAATTTTTAGATACGTTTTATTTAAAAGCTCAACTAGAAGTGACAAAAATTAATATGAATAATTTTATCCTCAAAAGCTTCACCTGTTGCTGCCACGTGAGACCTCATTTGTGAGAACGCGAATGAACTTTATTTCCCACATTAAATTGCTGATCTCTGCGAAATGCATTTTTGATGAAAAAAAAATTTAAATAAAATTTCGAAATAAAATTTATGAAATATGATATTTGCGCGTGTGTTTTATTAAAATTAATTGCGCGTGTTATAAAATAACAGAACTCGTACTAAGTACAAATGAATTAGACATTAACCAATTAATCTATTTTGAAAAAGGTAAATATATTTATAAAGTAATAAATAGTAATATTAAATCAAATTTAAATTTAATAAATAGAAAAAATGTACATAAATATAATACTAGAAATAAAAAAATATTGAAATACCTAAAGCTTGAACTACAAAGAAAGAAAAAAGTTTAAAATGTAGTGCTATTAAAATTTTTAATTCATTACCACTTAACATTAGGAAAAGACAAACATTGAAAATATTTAATAGAAAACTTAAAAAATATATAAAAAACTTTAGAAATTAAAAATTGGAAATAAGTAAAATTAGAGAAATCAAAATAATTATTTTTAAACTAAAATTAATTTTAATTGTATAATTAATTAGATTGTAATTTTAATTAAATAATTTCTTATACATAATGTTATGTATATTGTAAAATTATCTGAAATTAAATCAAATAAAAAATATAATTAAAACTAAAAAAAAAAAAAAAAAAAAAATATTGTTACAAATTAATACTTCTTTCGAATAATTTTGAGTTTAATTAAATATAACATTAACAAAAGAATCAAATTTAGAGAATTAAAATTAAAAATTATTGAAAACTGAAATAAATAAGCAAGGGTACTAAATCATTCAACAGTAAATGAAATGAACTACAGCTAATTGTCATTTATCATTTATTATTATTTACATTTATCTCAACTTTATTTGTTGTTTAAAATTTTTAAATAGATAAATTAGTAAGAATTGCTAATATTTTTGAATTGATAAAATAATTAGAAATTGTTTTTATTATTATAAAGTAAATTTGGTTAGCCATGTCTTACGATCAAACTAGTAATAGCTTTTATGGTTTTAAAATGACTAATGGACTTCCTATTAAATTTAAACCAAATAGGTGTAGGGTATTTCTAAGTCGGTTGCACCTACTGACTGTTTATTTACTTGTTTCATTATTTGTTTTACTTAATTCCATGTTTTTTCTGGATGGCCTTCCGCAGCTTTAAAAATATTTTTGTCTCAAAACATTAATTTTTTTATACCCGTGCATACATATATGACATCAGGTATATTAATACTGCTCCTCCGTTTGTAACGCATCGATCTAGACGAGCTAGATATAGTGTCAAGGGTACGTAACGGATAAGCACCGAAAAGTAAATCGAACTAGCTATGGGTATCTGACCGTCCGTCCGTGTGTCAGCACGATAACTCAAAAACTAAAAGGAGTAGAGTTTAAAAATTCACCCAAAGTCATTTTCAGGCATTTTCTAGGTTCCCAATTTTTTTTGGTTAAAATCGAACAAAGGCTTCGCGGAGCTGCCATACAACTCTTTTGCACCAATTTGGTTTCTACAAAACTAATTATACTACGAGAATGAAAATTACACACAGTTAGTTATATAATGAATCGAGCACTTTTATATTTTGGTATGTGGCATCATTTATTTTATTTTGTAATTTCGAAATTAATTTGGTACTTTGATATTGACATAATTGCTTGTGATAGGAATTGGGTCATTTATCAACTGTTTTTTTATTTTATTTATGTCAACACATTTTATTTTTGGAATATTTTTTATTGGTTCCTAAAATTTAATGATCCGAAATATATGGGTTCAGGTGAGTTATGCACATATCAACTTGTAGATTAGGAGATCCATCAGAAAAGTATGTGAAAATTTTCTAATTCTTTTATCAATTCAAAAATATTAAAAATTCATACTAATTTATCTATTTAACATTAAAAAATCAAAAAACTTGAAAAAATGTATTCATAAAGTGCATTTACAAAATTATATATTTAAAACTTTTTATCCAATTCGATAAATTTTTACATTCCTGCAGAAATTACTCCTTTTCAGGATTTTGCTGTAGTGCATTTACTGTTGAATTTTCTAGGGCCCTTGATGAATTATTTCAATTTTAAATAATTTTTAAATTTATTATATTAATTTACTTATTTTTAAAGTTATATATAATTCAATTTTTAATATTTTAATTCTTTTATGTTGAAAAATTCGGGTCAGATTTAATTTATAGATTTTTAGGAATCCTATTGAGTTTTAGTTGAAAGGTATGGAAAAGACTAATTTCAAATTGAAATATTGGGATTGCAGTTGATTAATTGTAATCTTTTATATTTATGATGTAGACTTTTTGGCACTTTTGTTATAGATAAATAATACCATTTTCTGTTGTTCTAATTTTCATTTAAACTCAAAGTCATTCGAAAAAAATTAAATTAAATTGTGATAATATATATTTATATAGGTTTATACAAGTTGATGGCTTTTAATGTAAACTGAAATGAACTAAGAACATTAATGCTTTAATTAGTTTTTGTCACAAAATTTAGTAATTCTAACTTATAAAAATTGAAAATAATTTAAGTTCCTGGTATTAATTCCTATTAGAAAGGTTTATAAATGCAAAAAGTATTTTTCCAAATTACAATGATAAATTTAGAACTTTTCATACATGAAGTAAGAACCTTTGAACACAGTTTAAGTATCGCCTACCCCAGTTATTCCCACACTTCAGGAACATGAGGAAAAATAAACCGTTCTACCAAATCTGAAGGTTTATCTTTATTTTGAGTTAGCATCTTTATTAATTGTGAAAATAATCCTTTAAATGTTGGGAGGTCTTAGGAGGTATTTGAACCACCGCTCCAATTAACTCTAAATTTCGGGGACCCGAAGGAAATAAAAAATAACATCGTTATACCAAATTTAAAGCTACATATTTATTTCAAGATACTTTTAATTTCGAATATATGCTTTACGGTCTTGGGAGTAGTGAGGATGGTACCCTAACCACTAGTTGACTTAGTTCCAAATTTCAATGGAATTTTAAGGTTCTATATTTTGTGGTTTTGAAATTATGCTCTTTTGGCTTCAATTCGATCAATAGTTGCTACAATCGTAGCCCTTTGCCAGATCTCGACCATAATCAATCCCCGGTACTTTCATAACTAATAACCCAGAGTTTAAATTTCATCAAAATAGCATCATTAGTTTTAAAATTTATCGTGTTTTGTGGTAATATCCTCGTTAGTTCTGGAACCGATCAAGAATTCCAAACCCGAATCAACGGTCCGATTTCGCCTATTTGCAGTCCCCGCCGTACTTCTATTAAAAGTTAACCTTTGTTCTAAATTTTAATGCTCTGTCTTTATTTTAAGTTACTATTTTTATTAAAAGAACACCTTTGTATCATATTTGAAGCTTCTACAATTGTGTCAAGTTACTATCTTAATAATTCGATGATATGCTTAAAGGTCTTCAAAGTTGTGCGGGTAGTCCTCGAAGCACTATTTCAATTGCTCTCACTTTTCAAGAACGCTGAGGAAATAAATAGACAAACTTTTATTAAATGTGGCGGTTCTATCTTCATTGGTTTCAGAATTATAATTGGCCTTAATTTGATCAAAAGCTTCTACGATCCGAACCCATGCTCCGATCTACCACCGTACGGTGATTTTGGTAACATTTTTTTTAGCCCTTAGACCGATCAAAAGTCCCAGAATCCGAACCCAAGGGTCGTTCTTGCCCATATGCAATCCGTGCTCTACTTTCAGCACTAGTAACCTGCAGTTAAAATTTCATCTAGATTAATTCATTGGTTTTCGGGTTATCGTGCCTTCTGACGGACGAACGGACAGACAAGGCTAAATCGACAAAGGAGGTGAGGCTGATCACATATATATATACTTTTCATATTTAGCTCACTTCTGTTGTCTTTACATTTACCTATTTCATTAGTGTAGGCCCTCAACGTGCTGTTATTATTATTATTTAAAGTTATTAGATCAGAAAGTGAAAAATATGATCGAGTCAAAAAAGAAAATTAACTTTTATATATAATGTGCAATAATAACACATATATTTCATATTTTACATATTTGAAATTTTATTCTATTGTTTTTATACCCTACACCTATAGAATAGGTAAAGGGGTATATTAACTTTGGTATGGTGTTTGTAACCACCTAAAGGAAGCGAGCTAGATATGGAAAAGTATATATATTTGTGATCAGCGTGACCGCCTTAGTCGATATAGCTATGTCCGTCCGTCCGTCCGTCCGTCCGTCCGTCCGTCCGTCCGTCCGTCCGTAGGCACGATAACTCAAAAAATAATGGAGCTATCTTGATGAAATTTTAACTGTAGGTTACTAGGACTGAAAGTACGGCGGGGATTGCATATGGGCGAAATCGGCCCATGGGTTCGGATTCTGGACCTTTTAATCGGTTTCAGGGCTAACGAACAAATATAAAAAATCACGATAACTCAACAACTAATGACGCTATCTTCATCAAATTTGTGCTGTAGGTTACTAGTAATGAAACTACTTCGGGAATTGCGTAAGGTCGGGATTGGACCATGGGATCGGAACCTAGAACTTTTTGATCGAATTTAGGCCAAACGAGCATAATTCCGAAACCAATAAAGATAGAACCTCCAAATTTAGTATCAGGGTGTTCCTTCCTATTTCCTAAGTGTCTTGTGAATTTGGGTCCAATTGGAGTAGTGGGTCGGGGACCAGCCACACATTTCCGAAGACCTTAAAGCATATCTTTAAAATTAATAAAGATAACAACTTGAAAAAATGTAGATGCTTCCAATTTGCCACAAGGGTGTTCTTTACTATCTCTTGCGTGTTCCCCTAATTTGGGATCAATTGGAGTGGTGGTTCTGTACCCCTCTCAGACCTCCCAAGTTTTAAAGGCTTATAATCGAAATTACTAAAAATAGTTACTTAAAATTAGGATAGACCGTTCAAATTGTGTACAAGGGTTAACTAGTACTATAAGTACAGCGCGGACTATATAAGGGTGAAATCAGCCCAACGGTTCGGATTCCGGACCTTTTAATCGATGTCAGGGCTAAGGAACATATATAAAAAATCACGATAACTCAACAACTAATGAGGCTATCTTCATGAAATTTGTGCTGTAGGTTATTGGCGGCGAAACTACGGCGGTGATTACGTACGGTGAGGATTGGACAATGGGTTCGGAACTTAGAACTTTTTGATCGAATTTAGGCCAAACGAGCATAATTCCGAAACCAATGAAGATAGAACCTCCAAATTTGGTATCAGGGTGTCCCTTCCTATTTCGTAAGTGTCTTCGAAATTTGGGCCCCATTGGAGTAGTGGATCGGGGACCAGCCACTCAGTTCTTAGGCCCTTAAAGCATATTTTCGAAATTAATAAAGATAGTAGTAACTTGAAACAAATGTAGAAGCTTCCAATTTGCCACAAGGGTGTTCTTTACTATTTCTTGCGTGCCCCCCTAATTTAGGATCAATTGGAGTGGTGGTTCAAAACCTCTCTTAGACCTCCCAATGTGTAAAAGCTTATCATCGAAGTTAATAAAACTAGTAACTTAAAATTAAGATAGAGCGTTCCAATTGTGTACAAGGGTTAACTAGTATTGAGAGTATGACGGGAACTGCATATGGGCAAAATCGTAACATGGTTTCGGGTCCTGGAACCCTTGAAAAGTTCAAGGACTAAAAAACATATATCTTACAAACACCATAACTCAAAAAATAATGCCGGTATTTTGATGAAATTTAACAGTAGGGGACTAGTAATGAAAGTACCATGGGAATTGGTTGTGGTCGAGTTTAATTTCGAAGCCAAAGAATATATTTCCTATGTCCTATGTGTCTCCGAAATCTAGACTTAATTGTAGTGGTTCAGCTATGTTCAAAGGTACTTGCTGCATTTATGTAAAATTTATTTTTATATTTAAATGAATTATATGAAAAGGTGTAAATTTTTAATTGTATTTTAGAAATACATTTATTGCATATTTTGCGTTTATAAGCTTTTCTATTAGGTATATAAACTAACCATTTAAAATAATTGCAATTTTTAAAAATTTGGATTATTAAATATATTATGCTTTGATTATCTTTTTATCACAAAATTTAATAATTAGAATTTTTTCATTTTGTAATTGAATTGGAATAAATATATTTTCATTTATTTCAAGTTTGTTTGTTTTTTAATATTTTTAAATAGATAAATTAGTAAGAATTTGTAGTATTTTTTAATAGATAGGGTAATTAGAAAATGTTTTTAGTATTATACAGTTAATTTGGTTAGCTATGTCTTACGATCAAATTAATAGCAGCTTCTATGGTGTTAAAATGACTTATGGATATGTCCTTAAATTTTAACCAAATAGGTGTAGGGTATTTCTAAGTCGGTTGCACCGACTGACTGTTTCTTTACTTGTTCTTGTGTAAATCAACAAACATATGATTATTGTTATATTATTTATGAACTTTTAATATTTATACAAAAAAACAATGAATTGTTAATAAAAAACAAGTGAGTGAAAAAAACCAAGGGTTTTTAAAAAGCACATTTTAAAAATTATATACAGTTTCATACTGAGTATTTTATCATTTATTTTTATAAAAATATATATTATGATAATATTATAATTTAGTTATTTCATTAATTTATTAATTATATGACTAATAGTGAAATACTTAGAATATAACCCCAATGCACTCAAGAAAACCCGTTAATAAGTACGAAATATAATGTTGGAGCTTCAATGTTAACGTTTAATTTTGGAAAAACTTACACTGGTGAATAATTTATTGTTTTATAAAAACATAAAAGTTTTAATTTTGAAGACCTAGTAGCCCTTCAATGAGGAAGGTTCCCAAATTTTTGCTTAGCAAACTTATGATGGATCTGCCCGACCCCCTACCGTCCTCATCCTTCCATTTTTTTCCGGTTTTAGGTAATCAATTTTGAACTCCAACAAAATTTGGAATTTTACCTAGAATACTATTAACTAACCAAAATGGTTAAGACTAAGAAACAATTTCTTCAATTTAAAGAGGCCCTTTCAAATTTAAGAAAAACCTTTAACGTATGTTGAAATATAATGCTGCAGCTGCAAATTTTGTATATTTGTAAAAAAAAATTTGAACAGGTGTTAAAATTACAGGTGGTTAAAAATAGCTAAATTTAAATTTTCGAGCCCTTATAGTTCCTAAACAGGGGGCGTGACAAAACAATTTTTTTAACTGACTCCTACTAATTTTGGAGGACCTAACTTCTCCCAAAATTTCAAGACCCTAGCTTGAACCGTTTAGAAGATATATGGGGCCAAAAATTTTGCAGAAGTTGAGTTTAGCTTAATGGTAAATTTTAGTACCGTATGTCAACCTTATACATTTTAGCCTTATATTTTTGTGAAGCCTATAAAACCAGCTAATTTTTCAGATTGAAAATACACTTAACAAAACTCTTGTAATAACAATTTAAAAATAAGACTTTTTCAAACTTTAGGGGGCTGTAGCTCCGTAACGGATGGGGCTACAGAAAAAATTCTTCTACGAAATTAATTTTTTTGTAATATCTACCCATGGTTAAAATTTCTTTACTCTATTTCAAACGGTGTAAAAGTTTTTGTAAACATACGGACGGACGGACGCACAAAGTCAAAATTAAAAAAAAACCTTTGACACTTATTGAAACTTTCGTTTTGGAGGTTTCAATTTTGTATATAAATAAAAAAAATTTTTGACAGGTATTCAAGTTATAAGTGTTTAAAAGCAAAATTTATAGCAAAATTTCAATTTTTGACCCCTTACAGCTCCTCAAGAGGGGGCGTGACAAAAAAATTTTGTTAACTGACTCTTACTTATTTCTAAGGATCTAACTTCTACCAAAATTTCAAGTTTCTAGATTTAGCCGTTACGAAGTTATGAGGGACCAAACATTTTGCAAAGCTTGGCTTTGAATAACGGTAAATTTTAGTACCGTATGGTAACCCTATACAATTGGTTTTTAAAACTTTGTAAAGCTTATAAGAACAGCTGTCTGCTACCGTTTTCAGGTTGGAAATATACTCTATAGAACTCTAATTATAACTGTTTAAATATAGAGCTTTTTCTGACTTTGCGGACTTCCCGTAACGGGGGGGGAGGGGGCTACAGAAAAAAGTTTTAACATTAAATTATTTTTATTGCAATACCTACCCATTTCTGATATTTTTTAGTCAGCCGTAGGTAAAAAGGGACGGACGGACATAGTGAAGCTATATAGGCACATTTTTACAAAATTTTTTGAAAATGTGCTAAAAAATTAATTTAATTATTTCTGAAAATTTTAGTAATATATATATTTATGTGTTTTTGTACCTATTTAAATAAGTTTTTTTATTAAAGCAAGGGTAGATATGCATTTTCATATGGCTTTTAAAATACAGGTTATTTTAACATTGTTCTATTTTTAAAATTTAAATTAAAATTGTGTGTAAAAATTTATTAAATTGGTATATATAATATATATATATTTTTTCTTAATTCATATTTAAATTTTAATTTCGATTTCAATTTAAATATAAATTTAAATATCGACAATACGGGCTCAGAGCCCGTTGTTGAACTGGTGATCTCATGGTAAGTCACGCGAAAGTGCGAAAAGCTTCTTATCAGTCTCCATCATTCTGGCGAGTCCGATGTTGCAGCTCTGGATATTTCTAAAGCTTTCGATCGAGATTGGCATGATGCTTTATTGGCAAAATGCAGGACTTTAGGTCTAGAGAAAGACTTTGTCAAATGGATTTGAGATATCTTTTGGAATTGTACGGCTCGTGTTTTAGACGACGGATATTCATCCCAAAATTTTAAAATAAATGCTGCTTAGGGTCAGAGAACTTTTTTATCTCCCAATCTTTTCGTAATATTTATAAATGACCTACTTTCAATAATCTCCAATCCAATCTATAGCTTCGCAGATGACAGTACCCTTGTTGCTTCCTATGAATTCCATAGCCACTGTAACATCAACGGGAAGCAAGGTGGGCTACTGATGTTCATCCCTACACAGTTGAGCTAACCAGGTGGCGAAGAAGGCTTATGGAAATTCGTTTGTCATGCGCTCATCACATCTATGGAACCATATTCCAGCAAATGTGTTCCCCAAAGTAGATAATGTATATGTGTACGATTTAGCTAAATTTAAACAGAACATTAACATCTCCCACCCAATTTCTCCTATCCATTACGATCCAGAAATTCCAAACAACTTCCACCATAATCCTAAATCCTTCCATAACTTCATGACTGTAACCAAACTGTACATTTGTATCACAGTCCTAAATTTTAGTTCCAAAAGGGTGTGGTTTGGTGTGTTAAAATCGCACACTTCCCAAAGAAACACCGCATAGTTTCAGTGGTTGGCTTTCGAGTTTTCCATATTAAAATCATAAAAATAAAGCTAATAAAGACTTCGAATAATAATATTCTTAAATTTCAAAAACATAACATTTTCCATCTTTACACTTTTTCGTAAAACTTCGTAAAAACAAAAATAACAAAACTTATATTTTGTTTTGTACTTAACTAAAAGTTCTACTACATTCTAGTTTTTCATGATTTTATGAAGGAAATGTAGGCTTTGTTTTGGAAAAAGGGTTTTAAAATACTATGTATTTAAGCATAAAATATATGAAATTGAACTTTTTGATTTTAAGATTTTAATAGGAAAAAATGAAAACTGCAATTTGACACTAAAATCTATTTTTAAAGAACAACAAATGTAAAGTAGTAGTTATGTTTTTGAAATTTAAGTATATTATCATTCGAAATGTTTATTAGCTTTATTTTTAATATTAGAAATTTCCATTTAAAATTTTTTATGGATTAACAACTTCACAAAAATTCAGAGTTTCAAAAACATTGTTTTAAAAAAAGTAATGTGGTATCGTGCCCAAACGTGTTATTATATCGCAACCAAATTATCTCATGTAGCTTTTGCGCTATTTGAGGAAAGAGAAAAAAGGTCTTATCAACTAAATAAGCTTTTGGAAAAAAATTTAACTTGCGTGAATACCAAAAGTTTAAAAATTTCATTGAATCTTCATTTTCATTCAAAAATTTTTTGGAAGCCCGCCAAGCCGAATTGAATTAATTTATTCCAACCAACCTTGTACAAAATTTCAAGTCAACAGGTCAATCAGTTTCGACTCTACATTTAAAAAGCGAAAAAGCTTAGAAATGCACTGGAGCCGGAGCCTTATAAAACTTTCACATAGACTATGTCACCCGGGCTCATTACAATTATTCCTGTAAAACTTGGTCATAAGTATAACCAGTGGTTTTCAAGGGAATTATGGACAAACAAATTTTTATACCCTTCACCTATGAAATAGGAAAAGGGTATATTAAGTTTAGTATGGTGTTTGTAACCACTTACATGAAGGGAGCTAGATATGGAAAAGTACATATATTTGTGATCAGCGTGACCGCCTGAGCTGACATAGCCATGTCCGTCCGACCATCCGTCCGTAGGCACGATAACTCAAAAACTAATAGAGCTATCTTGATGAAATTTTAACTGTAGGTTACTAGGACTTAAAGTAAGGCGGGTATTGCATATGGACGAAATTTTTCCATGGGTTCGGATTCTGGACCTTTTAATTGTTCTAAGGGCCAAGAAACATATCAAATAAGTAAAAAAACAGTCAGTCGGTGCAACCGACTTAGAAATACCCTACACCTTGGTTCAAATTTAAGGACATATCCATAAGTCATTTTAACACCATAAAAGCTGTTATTAATTTGATCGTAAGACATAACTAACCAAATAAATTTTATAATACTTTATAATACTAAAAACATTTTCTAATTACACTATCTATTAAAAAATATTACAAATTCTTACTAATTTATCCATTTAAAAATATTAAAAAACAAAAAAACTTGAAATAATAAAATAAATTTTACATAAGAGAGTTACTGAACCACCACTTCAATTGATCCAAAATTAGAGGGACACGCAGGAAATAGTAAAGAACACCCACGTGCCAAATTTGAAGCTTGTACATTTGATTCAAGTTACTATCTTTATTAATTTCGGAACTTAAAGCTCCTTGGAAATGAGTGGCTGGTCCCCACGCACTACTCCAATTGTGCTCAAATTTCAAGGAGACTAAGGAGATCAAAAGCGGCACTCTGATACCAAATTTGGAGGATCTATCTTCATTGATTACGGAATTATGCTAGTTTGGCCTAAATTTGATCAAAAAGTTCTAAGTTCCAAACCAATTGTCCAATCCTCACCGTACGCAATCACCGCCGTAGTTTCATTACCAATAACCTACACACAAATTTCATGAAGATAGCGTCATTAGTTGTTGAGTTATCGTGATTTTTTATATATGTTCGTTAGCCCTAAAACCGATTAAAAGGTCCAGAATCCGAACCCTTGGGCTGATTTCGCCCTTATACAGTCCGCACGGTATTTATAGTACTACTTAACCCTTGTACACAATTTGAACGTTCTATCCTAATTTTAAGTTACTCTTTTTAGTAACTTCGATTATAAGCTTTTAAAACTTGGGAGTTTAAGAGGGCTACTTAACCACCACTCCAATTGATCCCGAATTAGGGGGACATGCAAGAGATACTAAAGAACACCCTTGTGCCAAATTTGAAGCTTCTACATTTTTTCAATTTGTATCTTTATTAATTTTAAAGATATGCTTTAAGGTCTTCGGAAATGTGTGGCTGGTCCCCGACCCACTACTCCAATGCGGCCCAAATTTCAAAGACACTTAGGAAATAGGAAGGGACACCCTGATACTAAATTTGGAGGTTCCATCTTCATTGGTTTCGGAATTATGCTCGTTTGGCCTAAATTCGATCAAAAAGATCTAGGTTCCGAACCCATGGTCCAATTCCGAACTTACACAAACCCCGAAGTTGTTTCATTATGGCTATCCTACAGCACCAATTTTATGAAGATAGCGTCATTAGTTGTTGAGTTATTGTAATTTTTTATATATGTTCGTTAGCCCTTCGATTGATTAAAAGGTCCAGAATCCGAACCCATGCTGCGATTTCACCCAAATGCAATCCCCGCCGTATTTTCAGCCCTAGTAACCTACAGTTAAAATTTCATCAAGATAGCTCCATTATTTTTTGAGTTATCCTGCCTACGGACGGACGGACGGACGGACGGACATGGCTATATCGACTCAGGACGTCACGCTGATCACAAATATATATACTTTTCCATTTCTAGCTCGCTTCCTTTAGGTAGTTACAAACACCATACCAAAGTTAATATACCCTTTACCTATTCTATAGGTGTAGGGTATAAAAAATAAAGATAACTCAACAACTAATATCGCTACGATCATGAATTTTGTGGTGTAGGTTACTAGTAATGAGACTATGGTGGGGACTGCGTGCGATCGAGCTAAGACCATGGGTTCGGGACCTAGAAGTTTTCTGATCAAATTTAGGCCAAACAAGAATAATTCCGAAACCAATACAGATAATATATTCAAATTTGGTATCAGTGTTCCTCTTCCTATGTCTTAAGAGTCCTGGAAGTTTAGGACCAATTGGAGTAGAGGGTCGGGGACCATCCACACAGTTCTGAAGACCTCAGAACATTCTAATTGTGTACAAGAGTTCACTAGTATTAAAAGAACGGCGCGGACTGCATATAGGCAAAATCTGACCATGTGTTCGGATTCTGGAACTTCTTCATCGAATTTAGGCCAATCGAGCATGATTCCGAATCCAAAGAAGTTAGAACCCCCAAATTCGGTATCTGGGTGTCCTTTTCTGCTCCTTTAGTGTCCTCGAAAATTGGAACCAATTGAAATACAGTTCTATGAAAGTGGTGAAAATATATCAAGCAAAAAATTTGACAAATGCTAAATATAATGCTATAATAGAAATTGATAAAGAATCTTTCCGAAAAGCAATTGAAAATGAAAGGGTATCAATAGGATGGGAGCGTTGTAAAGTTTTCGATGCTTTGAGAGTTCTACGATGCTACAAATGCAAGGGGTTTAATCACAAAGCTGTAAACTGTACCAAAGAGGAAACGTGTAGCAAATGCCTATAATAATAATAATAATAAAAATAATAATAATAACAATAATAATAATAATAATAATAATAATATAATTAATTCTAACAATAACAATATTAATAATATTAACAATAAGGAACATAAACTGGGTATTGTAAAAAAAGTTGAATCGAAAACAGAGGAATCTATAAAGAAATCTGTCTACGGAAAAAAAGCAGTGTTATACTCAAATTATTAACTTTCAAAAAGAAGAAAAGTGCCAATAATAAATCTGGTACAATTCAAGTTAATAATAACAGCAAAAATAATACATGTAACTCTAAAAAAGTTTGCCTTATGTTAACTGATTCCGATAAGAAAGATTATCATATTACAAATAATAATAATATTCAAAATAATAACACAATCAATAAAAACAATATTGTTAATTTTAATAATGCTAATAATCATAATGTTAATGAAATTAATACGAAGATTATTAAAGATATAGCTAAGGATGGAAGCCAACTTGAAGTGCGAACAGCTAACTATGCTAATTGGATTAAAGGTGAAACAATAAACGTAGCCAGTAGTTATATTGTAAAGTCTAATAGCAAAAGCTTTATTAATCCACTAGCTCAACCGATTGTCAGATTAACAAGAAATGCTATTACATCTGGGGACAATATTTATGCTACATCTCGATTTAGAGAACACAAAATATACAACAATGTTAGATTATTTCTGGCATATTTTCATGACAATGATGATACATGTTATGAGTGAATGACGCAAACTAGTCTAAAAGTACTTATACACCAGGAAGGACTGCCAAATAACTATCATGAACTTTCAAACTTATACTTTAGTTATCATGAAACCACAGGAATATCAAGAGAGGAAGTACTACAGGATCTAGCTTATTTCAGGAGACATGTGCAAAATAAATACAGGGACCATCTGCAGAGAATTAGAAAATCATGGAAAAACTATTTGATTGGGAAACCATGACGCTGAATAAACTATTGAATATGAAAATGGTGCATTTTAATGCTAGAAGCTTGAAGAAAAATTTAAATGAAATAGAAGAATTTATAAAAATTAAAACTGATTTTCATATCATTTTCATGGTTGGAAAAACTTGGTTATACTCAGAAGAAGAAAAATACTTCAATATTCCTGGGTATACAGCATCTTTCATCTCTAATAACTTGAGCAGAGGAGGTGGTTGTGCAATATATGTAAAGCAGGATATTAGTCACAAAGTTTTGGAAACATCTAAATCTTTCAATACTATTTTGATTTCTTTGGAAGATACCAAGCCTACCATTAATATGGCAGTGTGCTACAAAAGTCCTTCTGAAAACAATAAGACATTTATAGAACACCTAGATCAGCAGTTTAACAAGTATAAAAACATAATAGTTGTTGGTGATATCAACATTGATTTACTCTCTGAAACGGATGTAAGCAGAATGTATATGGATATGCTGGATGTTAACAAGGTTAATATTAAAAATACAAGTGATGCTACTAGAATTACATCAAACTCAGCGACATTGATAGACCATGTTCTTTCAGACCTTAAAACTGATCGATTTGGATTATCACTATGCATGATATTCCAAACTTAGATCATAAAGCAATCTGTGTTGAAATTAAAGCAGTACTTAGAAAACTAGAAGCGATGGTGTACAAACAAATAACGAATACAAACTATGCTAAATACTCATACCTGCTGGAAAATCACTTGCGTGGACATAATTGCGTAAATATTGATGAATTGGTAGAAGCGTATGTACAAGTGTTAAAACATAAGAATTAGAAAAAATTATCACTGGATGTCGAAAGAAATATTAAAACTTATAAAACAGAAAAATAGTTTATATAAGAAACATAAGCAGTATCCTAATAGTTTGGAGTATAAGAGAAATTATAATGTGTTAAAAAATAAGGTGAATGCAGAGATAAAGAAAGTAAAACAAAGTTATTATAATAGAAAATTGCAAGCAGCATGTACAAATACTAGAAAGACTTGGAATGTTTTGAATTCTCAGATAGTAAACCAAAAATCGGATTTATCAAAATAATTAAGGAAATACGATGTAGTGAAATCCTGTTAAATAATAGGAAAGACATAGCCAAAGTATTTTAGTAAAGTTGGAAAAAAATTAGCTGACAAAATACAAATTGAAGAAAAAAATATTGTAAAAAATCGAATAAATGTAACCTCCATGTTCCTGTTACCTACTAATGAAAAAGAAATATATAATGTTATAATGGATCTGAAAAACAATTCACCTGGCTCTAATAACATTGCAGCAAAAGATTTAAAAGCTGTAGCTAATATAATATCTCAGATAATTAGTAACTTTGTTAATGATAGTTTTCGCACAGGAAATTATCCTAATTCATTAAAATGTAGTACTGTGATTCCAATATACAAAAGTGGCTCTCCTTTGGATACATTTAATTATCGACCTACCTGTATGAGTAAAATATTCGAAAAATCAATTAATAAAAGAATATGGGACTTTATTAAATGTTCATGCGGGTTTGACATCAACGAATTTCGCTTTCAAAAATCGCATGGCACTGATGTAGCAATCAATGATTCAATAAGAGCTATTATTGGAAATCTTGATAAAGGGAACTATGTCTGCTCTGTTTTTGTTGATCTGAGCAAGGCATTTGACACAGTGGACCATCAAATATTGTTGAGCAGAATATACGAAATTGGAAGAAGAGGTCTGCCCCATGAACTGTTAGCTTATTTGGACAACAGAAATATCAAAACCAAAGTTAATGGTGTTTGTAGCAATGAACGTGCCATAACTATAGGAGTGCCACAAGGATCAGTTCTGGGTGCCACGTTATATTTATTGTATGTACAAAATATGAAATTTGCAAATATTATAGCTGACTATAAAATATTTGCTGATGATACGTTGCTAAACTATACAGCAAAAAATGCTGATATATTAGAAGAATTAGTCAATGAGGATTTGGAAAGATATATGAAATGGTTAAATGGAAATAAACTAACAATTAACATTGAAAAAACAAAGTATATGATTTTCAAACGACTAAATAAACCTGATATCAACCCTAAAATTTGTATTGATGGCAGGGAAATTATAAGAGAACAGAATTATAAATATCTCGGTATAATAATAGATGATAAATTAAGCTGGAATGATCATGTTAATTATAATTTAAAAAAGATAAAGCCATTACTAGGTTCTATTAGGAGAAGCGGCATTATATTAGATGATAAATCAGCTAAGTTGTTATTCCATGCGCACATTATGTCACATATTAGATACAATGTGGTGACGTGTTCGTGTTGTTCAAATATATTAAAAAAGAAAGTAAGCACTTTAATAAACAAAGCAATTAAGATACTCTACAGGCTAAATTGGCGTACTCCGACTGATGAGTTATACAAAAGTGTAGGATTCCTTAAGTTAGAAGAATAAATAATTTTAGAAAAAGCTAAAACTATTCATAAAATAGAATATGGTGTCACTAAAAGTAAAACGTTCTTACAAAAGAGAAGGAATATTCACAATTACAACACAACAAATATGAATAAGTTATGTCATGAAAAAACTCGAACTGAATTAGCTAAAAACAGTAATTGTTCTTCAGTAAGAGTTTACAACTGTCTTCCTGAGAAATTAAAGAAATGTAGTAATATAAGTAGCTTCACTTTGGAATTGAAATCTTTGTTCAAAAATGATCAGATTTTATTAAAAAGATTGTTAGAGTTATAAGTAAAATTATAAATTAGGCTATAATAAAAATAGTAATATACATAATTTTCGTATTTATTTTCTATATAAATGTAAATATACTTATTATAATTGCTAAGACTTCTATACCAATTTTAAGTTATTGTCTAAGTCTAGTACATTATAAAATAATAATTGTAATTTCATCACATATAATTATATATAATAAAATAAATAAATATATTTATAATACCTACAATAAAAAAACAAAAAATATAAGCAAATTAAGAGAACAAATTTAAAAATTATTTGGAATTGAAATAATTAATCAAGGGTATTAAATCATTCAACAATAAAAGCGCTGCAGCTAAAAATTATGAAAAAAAGTAATTGCTGCACGTGTGTTAAATTTTATTGAATTAGAAAAAAGTTTTAAATATGTAATTTTGTAATTGCATTTTACGAATTCATTTATCTGAAGCAAGTTGTTTAATATTTTTAAATAGATAAATTAGTAAGAATTGTTAATATTTTTGAATTGATAAAATAATTAAACAAGTACAGAAACAGTCAGTTGGTGCAACCGACTTAGAAATACACTGCACCTATTTGGTTCAAATTGGAAGTCCATAAGTCGTTTTAAAATCTTAAAAGCTTTTATTAGTTGGATCGTAAGACATGGAAAAACAAATTTACTTTATAACACTAAAAACATATTCTAATTATTTTATCAATTCAAAAATATTAGCAAATCTTACTAATTTATCTATTTAAAAATATTAAACAACAAAAAAAGTTGAGATAAGTAGATTCGTAAAATTCAATTTCAAAATTTCATATTTAAAACTTTTATCCAATTCAATAAAATTTTACACACATGCAGCAATTACTCCTTTTCAGGATTTTTAGCTGTAGGGCTATTGAATGATTAGTACCCTTGGTTATTTAAATTTATTGTCTTAATTTACTTACTTATATTTTAATGTTCTATATAATTAAACTCAAAGTTATTCGAAAGAAATATTAATTTTTAATAATATAAATATAAAAATTTCTATAATTTCATGGTTTTTAATGTTAGTTAAAACTATTAATGCTTTCATTAGCTTTTTATCACAAAATTTAATAATCAAAATAAGCAATAAATGTATTTCTAAAATACAACGATAAATTTAGAACTGTTCATATAATTAATTTTATTACAAAAATAAATTTTACAACTTAAGAATCGTACACAATTTCTTAATTACATATTACCTACGGTAATAATGCAATAAAATATAGATGGGATATAATAAAAACAAAACAAATTGCGTCGTTTATTAAAAAAATATTTAGTTTTTAATTTATAAAATATAATACATAAAATATAGTAACAGTAAAACTCTTAGCCTTTTAAAAATGTAAAAGTATTAATAAGAACGGAAATTGGAAATAGTGTATCAAATTTGATTTTTTTATCTTTATTAATTTGGAATATAATATGCTTTAAGGTCTTGGGAGTAGTGGGGGTGGTACGAAACCGCTTTTCCAATTCATCCAAAATTTCACGTACATAAAACAAATAAGAAGAAACATATGTGCCCCAAATATAATGTTCTATATTCTTTGGTTTCAAAATTATACTAATTTGACTTCAATTCGATCAAAAGCTTCTAGAATCTGAATCCGACAAGAACTAATTCCATGGTACTTCACCAAAATAGCGTAATTAGTTTCTGAGTTTTGGTGTTTTAAGATATATGCTTGTTAGCCCTTGAACTTTTCAAAGGTTCCAGAACTCGTAAAATTTAAACTCTAGGTTACTAGTAATGAAAGTACCATGAGAATTAGTTCTGATCGAGTTTGGACAATTGGTTCGGATTCTAGAAGCTTTTGATCAGTTTGAGGCCAAACGAGTATAATTTCGAAGCCAAAGAATATATTTCCTATGTCCTATGTGTCTCCGAAATCTAGACTTAATTGTAGTGGTTCAAAGGTATTTGCTGCATTTATATAAAATTTTTTTTAATATTTAAATGAATTATATGAAAATGTCTAAATTTGTAATTGTATTTTAGAAATACATTTATTGCATATTTTGCGTTTATAAGCTTTTCTAATAGGTACATAAACAAGCCATTTAAAATAATTGCAATTTTGAAAAATTTTAATTATTAGATATATTAGCTTTTTTTTCAAATTTTTTCATTTAGTAATTGAATTGGAATAAATATATTTTCATTTATTTCAAGTTTGTTTGTTTTTTAATATTTTTAAATAGACAAATTGGTAAGAATTTGTAACATTTTTTAGTAGATAGTGTAATTAGAAAATGTTTCTAGTATTATAAAGTTAATTTGGTTAGCTATGTCTTACGATCAAATTAATAACAGCTTTTATGGTGTTAAAATGAGTTATGGATATGTCCTTAAATTTGAACCAAATAGGTGTAGGGTATTTCTAAGTCGGTTGCACCGACTGACTGTTTCTTTACTTGTTTTATATTATATCATATATTTTATTGTATTATTACCATAGGTGATATATAATTAAGACATTGTGGCCGACTTAAGTTATATTCAAATCAAAGGTACTTCATGTTAAATTAATTTTTATATTTAGATTAATTATATGAAAAGTTCTAAAATTGTAATTGTATTTTAGAAATACATTTATTGCTTATTTTGCGTTTATAAGCTTTTCTAAAAGATACATAAACTAACAATTTAAAATAATTGCAATTTTGAAAAATTTTAATTATTAAATATATTAGCTTCGATTAGCTTTTTATCACAAAATTTAATAATTCAAAATTTTTTCATTTTTCCAATTGAATTAAAATAAATATATTTTCATTTATTTCAAGTTTTGTTTTGTTTTTTAATATTTTTAAATAGATAAATTAGTAAGAATTTGTAATATTTTTGAATAGATAAAGTTATTAGAAAATGTTTTTAGTATTTTAAAGTTAATGTGGTTAGCTATATCTTACGATCAAACTAATAACAAATTTTATGGTTTTAAAATGACTTATTGATATCTAATTAAATTTGAACCAAATAGGTGTAGGGTATTTCTAAGTCTGACTGACTGTTTCTTTACTTGTTTTGAATTCTGAAAAAGCTTCTTAGCGTACACAAATTATTCAATGTCGTATCAATTAGTCTTGACCTGAATTTTGTTGAAAATGTTCCAGCGGCAGAAAAAACTCTTTCTGCTTCAACACTTGTTGGAGTAATACACTACATGTCATTATAAATATTTTCCAAAAGTAGTCCAGGTTACTCTTCTTCGTACCAACATTTAATTTCATTTCGTATTGCGGATTAAATTGATGGGTTTTTCAAAGTTCTAA
This sequence comes from Dolichopus griseipennis, assembly GCA_963082915.1. Lineage (NCBI taxonomy): Eukaryota > Metazoa > Arthropoda > Insecta > Diptera > Dolichopodidae > Dolichopus > Dolichopus griseipennis. Next base: position 211,091,521 of record OY720441.1, read on the forward strand.
CACAAGGTTTCACTCTTTTTTATGACCTTGCTGCACGTATTTTTGAAGCACTTCATTTTTCAAAAGCGAACGACGGAATGTTATAACAATTTTTTGCACTTTAGTGATCAATGCTCGAAGTGGAAATTTTCGATGGTTTCTATAACAACCGTTTCACTTCCAACGTCTACCCGCATTCCATTTTCATCATCCTTATCATCAGAAAGATTTTCTTCATCGAATTCAAGCTTTAGGTCACTTTTACTATTATATTTCTCTACTTCAGTTACTTCAGTTCACTTTTTATAGAATATCACTTCTCTTATTATAGAATAAATTCAATATAGCAATTTGAATTACATGGGCATAAAATTAGTTCCCAAGGAAAATCGGCAACCTACCCACTTTTTGCATCATTTAGGCACCGTCAATAACAATGCACAAAATATCATTATCGTCAGTATATTTTTAAGTTATTAAATTAAATGCATGATCTTTTATTTTATTTTTATTTTATAATTTATTATTTCACTATAACAAGAGTTCTGTTAGGTGTATTTTCAATCTGAAAACGGCAAAAGATAGCTGGTTTTGTAAAATTTATAAATTTTTAAAATGCAAATGTTAAGGCTTGCCATACAATACTAAAATTTACCATTATTTAAAACTCAATTTTTGCAAAATTTTTAACCACACATATCTTCTAAACGGTTGAAGCTAGCGTCTTGAAATTTTGAGAGAAGTTAAATCCTCAAAAATTAGTTAGTCGGTTAACAAAATTTTTTTGTCAAGTCCCCTGTTTGGGAGCTTTAAGGGCTCGAAAATTGAAATTTTGCTATTTTTAAACAGCTGTAACTTGAATACCTGTTAAAATTTTTTTTTACAAATATACAAAATTTAAAGCCGCAGCATTATATTTTAACATATTATGTTAAAGGTTTTTCTTAAATTTAAAAGGGGTTCTTTAAATTGAAGAAATTGTCTCTTAGTTTTAGTCATTTTTACTAAGATAATAAAGTTAGGGGTGAAATTCCAAATTTGGTGGAGTTCACAATTGATTTCCTAGAACCTTAAAAAAATGGATAGGGTGGCGACAGGAGGGGGATGGGTAGATCTACCATAAGTTTGCTAAGCAAAAATTTGGGAACCTCCCCTATTGAAGGTCTACTAGTTCTTAAGAATTAAAGCATTTATGCTTTTAACAGTAAGTTATTCACCAGTGCATGTTTTTCCAAAATTAAACGTTAACATTGAAGCTCCAATATTATATTTCGCATTTGTTAACAGGCATTGTATTCTAAGTATTGATTTCACTATTATTCATAATTAATAAATTTTTGAAATAAATACATATATTATATTCAATAAAAATAAATGATAAAATACTCAGTAAGAAACTTTTTGATTTTTATGTAAAACTAATTATAAAACATTGTTTAATTTTGAAAATGTGCTTTTTAAAAACCCTTGGTTTCTTTCTTCACTTGTTTTTTCTTAAAAACTTGACTAAAATTATTGTGGTAGCAAAAGTAGTTACAATACTTATAACTAAAGTTGTATACGTTACCGTTTTGTGCTTATATTCTATAAATTCTATTTGCTCTCTATTTGCTATTGTATTTAAATGTAATTTTTCTAAAGTTAAATTATTTATGTTTTTTTGTCAAATTATGGTAATATATTGGAATTATGTAACTTTGTATAAATTTTTCTATTTTGTTACTAAAAGAATAATTACCAATATTTATTTCACAATCTTCAAATTTTATTACGTTATTATGTTCTATAGCTAATTCTTGGGTGATACAATTTTGTTTTAATTTGGTTAAAGCTAAATTTTTTGTTATTATTAATTTATCAAATATTTTCTCAATTGAGGTTATATGATTGTATTTAATTGAACAAACGTTGTTTTTATTCAAGAAATTTTTAATGCAATAATTGCGATGAGGTTGTAATTGTTTCTTGACCAAGACATCTTCGGTATGTTTAAAAACGTTATTACCTTCTATAATAATTTGAATGTTATCCTATTCTAACTGCTAGAATTTTCAGGGAACGGAATTACTAGTGCCTTTTGATATTTTTCTGTTGTAAATTGAGGCAAACTAATAACGAAGATTAAGAACTCTTCATTAAACATTATGCTACTTTGAATATATGGAAGTATATCCACCGTTATGTTGTACTATTATATTTCTTCTTCTGTAAGAATGTCGTGTGCAAGAACGTTTAGTTTACTAAGTAAGATTATATCTGTCATTTTTTTATCTGATTATTTAATGTTGAGATGCTTACGTTGGGATGTAAAACGTAGTATTATTTGTTAAAAATCTTAGTATTTTATTATTTTGTACGATTATGTTCGATAGATAGGTGTTTAGTTCTTTTTGTTGTGCGTTAAGATGTTTATTTATTTCCTCTGTATTCTTAATTAAATTGTTATTGATTGTTACTTGTTTATTTAGTTGGTTAACAGTATTTTTAATGTTGAAGTCTAGAGTACTTAAGTGGACATAAATTTCTTTAGCGTCTTCATCGTCCATATTACCTGTTAAAAATTTTAATCCCTTTCAAAATTTGTATATTAAACCTCGTTTTGCTCTATTTTTCTTACAAGCATGGGGGATTATTGTGTTATAATTGTGCTTTAAGGTTGTAATTCTTTATTTAATCGCTTACTATTGCTGTCCAACTAATATTTCCTCTAGTTTAAAAAGTGCATACCCATTTCCCGTATGGATTGGGGATACTTCCATACTTTGCATACTTGCTGAATGAATTATTAGGATCATTATAATATGCAGCATCCTAAAATAAAAAAGCTTAATTTAGATATTTATATTTAAGTTTCATTTGTGTATTTGTGTTTTTAGTATTTCTCCTATTACTAGTATCTATAGTATAGTTATTATCTATTCTAAATTTATTTAATTTTTTAAATTTTGGTTTAATTTTTTCGATTTTCCTATTTTTAACTAAATTTAGTGTTAACTGATATTTATCATTTTTATCTTTATTTAATTTATTAATTCTATTCATTTTTGCTATTCTATATTTGTCCGCTAGTGTTTTGATGTCAATCCTATCACATTTCTTTATTAAAAAATCAAGCGGACGTAGTCCAGTTCGAGAGTGAATGTATGTTATTATTATTTTATGTACTTTACAGTCTAGGTTCTGGTCTGTATTTGTTAAGTTCGCTTCTAATAACCGCAGGTGATCGTTTGGAGTACCGTGTAATCTCTCTATGTCTGAGTTACCGGTTTTGTTATGGGCAGTTTTTGTATGTCTGTTTATTTCGTTGTCTCGCAGAAATAGCTCCACTGCACTATGTAGCATATATCTTTCATTGCTGTATACCAAATTTTTCATTTTACCTAAAAATACAATTCTCTCTTTCAAAGCGGTTAAAATCGAAAGCCATGTTCTGTCGTTTAATTTGTGTAGTGTTGCATATTTTGTAAATTTATCAATAGTTGACAGATACATGATATTGTGACATGGAAACCATATGTTCTTGTGAACAATGTCGTTAAAATTATTGGGGGTTTCAGTAATTTTAAGAGGAATTTTTACTAATTTCTAACTGACAAATTTCACAGTTGTTAATAAATACGGTTATCAATTTTAACATTTTTGGATGGTAATACTTTTGTTTTAATTCAGAAAATACTTCGTTTATACCAATATGGTTGTGTTTTAAATGTTCTTCTTTAATTATTGTGATCATTTCGTTATAGTCTATTATATTAGTTAATTTGATATTAGATTTATGCAGTTTTGAAATTTTTATTTTTGTTAAAATTTTTTATGTAAAGATTTTGTAATTTTATAAATAATTCGTTGTTTTCGCAATAGAAGTATTTTTTTCAAATACTTGAATTGTAATGAACTGTAATGAGATTTTGACATTTTTTTAGTATAATTTTGGTTACGGCCTTTTCTATATATCCATAATTTAGATAAATTTGGTTTTTGTAAATTTTAACACATTTATGTGTTATTCTTATGCAGTCCAAGCCGTCTTCGCTTGCACTGTGAACTGTGAACTATACCTGTAGTCGGCATAATTTCATTGCCATTGATATTATTATTTATATTAGCATCACCTACAGACATGACTTCAATCCAAGCTGCAAATGGCATTATAATTATCTAATTCGTTATTTAAAAAATCATTTTTTTCATTTAACGGAGTTGTCTCATGATCATCTGATTTTTGTTCGTCTTTTTTTATGTATCGACTTAGTTCATCCGCCATATTATTTTCTTTACCTTTTAAGTAGCTTATTTCAAAACCATTCTCATTTAACATTAACTTTCATCTTTGAAGTTTCATGTTTGGTTCTTTTATGTTATTTAACCATACAAGTGGCCTATGGTCAGTTCGTACAATAAATTTTCTTCCGTAAAGATAAGTTCTAAAGTATTTTACAGACCATACGATTGCCAATAGTTTTTTCTCAATTCTTGAGTACCTGATTTCATGGTTGTTTAAGGTGCGTGACGCGTAACAAATTGAGTGGTTGTTCTGACTTAAGACGGCTCCCAAGGCAAATTGAGAGGCCTTGAGGCGGTTGTGAAGGGTTTATTTAAATTGGCACGTTTTAAAATAGGTTCGTTCATTAATAATACCTTTAATTTATTGCACGCACTAATATACTCTTTATCCTGAACATTTACTTTTACATTTTTTTTTCAAATACTTGATTAGGCGATAGGTTGCTCTAGAATAATCCTTGATGAATTTTCTGTAATAACCTCTTATCCCCAAGAATTCTTTTATATCTTTTGTATTCCTTAGTAATTTCATTAGTTTAATAGTTTCTACTTTACTTTCATCAGGCTTAATGCCATTGTTAGTTACTATGTGCCCCAAAAATTTTGTGGATTCATTAGCAAAGTGACATTTGTCAACTTGTATTTTTAGATTAAATTCTTTTAATTTTTGAAAAATTTGACGAATTAATATTAAATGTTCACTAAAACTTGTGAAAAATATAAGAATATCGTCTAAATACACGACACAAGTCTTATTTTTGCATTCTTTAAGGACATAAAAAATTAATCTCTCAAAGGTCGCCGGAGAATTTTTAATTCCGAACGGCATTTTTGCGAATTCATAATGACCATAAGTGGTCGAAAATACTGTCTTCATTCTATCTCGTGGATCGACTTCGATCTGATGTAAGCCTTTTGCTAAATCCAACGTGGTGAAGTAATCACATTTTCCCAATTTGTCGAATAAGTCTTTCATATTCAGAATTGGGAATTTGTCGTCTATCGTTTGATCATTTAGTCTTCGATAGCCGACAACTACACGCAATTTTTTCTGTTCACTGTTATCTGCCTTCTTTAGCACCACCCACATAGGAGAATTATATGGGTTGTTGCTTGGAACAATTATTTTCTGTTCCAGCATTTCATTCTATTTTTAATTATATTCTATGTTTAATTATATTCGTAAATGATAAATGATTACCATTTTTGTGAAATATTTCCTTATACAAATATCAGAGAGATTTTAATTTGGCCATGTCATCACCGTTCAAATTAATAATTTTTTCCAACATTTTTAATTCGATTTATTTCAGTAATAAATTTACGTCGATTTATTTCATTAATAAAAATTTCTAAAGATTTACCATACTAACATTGATTCGCACAATTCTTTTCGTTTTTATTTAGAAATATTCTAAAACTAGCTTTATTTGTAATTAATAATCTATTCATATAGTTAATAATAGCATTCAATTTTACCAACAAGTTATTTCCTATTATACCATCGTATTTATTAGGAAAGTTATATTCTCAAAAGTTGCAATAATTTTTTGGCTCGTTAAATTTTTTAAATAATGTGACTTTGTGTTGAGTATTTGTTTGAACGTTCCCGTTTAGTATCTTAAGCGTGTAAGAAGGACAAGTTATTTTCCATTTTGGGTTACAAATGTTAGGATACAAATGCTGAATTCAGCACCAGAATCTATAATAAATTTAAGTTCAATTATGTGGGTATTTATTATTAAATAGGGTAGTTCTTTGTCCCTCTATACGAAAATTTTGTAATTCGGTATTTTCATTTGTAGCAATGTCCATGACATGATCATGGTGGTTATTATTATTTGACCCGTAGCTTTGACTATTATTGGACCGGTAGATTTGACTATTATTGTTACTGTGTTCTCTACTTTGAGAATTTAGCATTGGATTTGATACAAATTCGGTATTCGGTATTTTCATTTGTAGCAATGTCCATGACATGATCATGGTGGTTATTAAATTGGATTTAATGGCAATCTCCTTTGGATAGTATTGTTAGTAGCAATGTTCATAGGTTCTGCGCTTCTATGATTATTATTATTGTTAAGATAACGATTATTATTGAACCGATAATTTTTATTATTATTAGCGTGGGCATTATAATTATTAAAGCTAGTTCTATGATTGTTAGAGTTATTATAAGAAAAACACCTACTGTTATTTTTAAAATTAGTATTTTTATTAGATTTATTATGAGTATGATTTAAGTAACCATTTTCTTGAATTGTTTTACGTGCTTCGGTTAATGTTGCAGGGTTTCTACTAATGAGATTGTATTTTATTTAATTCTATTAATGAGATTGTATTTAATTGTATTTATTATTTTTTTTATTTTTTTTTTATTTTTAAATACTAACTTAATTTAATTTAACTTATTATTATAGAATAGTACTTGCGTTAGTGTTATTTCCTAGATGAATTGCCAGATATAGCGATGTACAGGATCAACGTTGCTCGTGCTGCTGACAGTAGAATTTTTTTTTTTTAAGTTCTTTTATAGTTGAAATTTATTTAAATTTATTTTTGTTTTAAAATTGAACAATTTTTTTTTTTTTTGATTATAGTTATAGAATTTTTGTTTTTGTTATAGAATTTTATTTAATTTATTCAGTACACATTAACTTTATTTGTATTATAAATTATTTAATACTTTTCAATTGTATTATAAATTGCTTAATACACTTTAACTGCATTATAAATTGTTTAATACACTTTAATTCCCGGCGGATTGGGGCTTAGAAACATCCGCAGCAAGGAATGCTTGGGGTATGAGTCCTCTAAAATCCAACGAAAATCCAGAAGCGACTGATCTAGAATGGACGGCTCTCTGGTCTGCGTCGGTTCGTCGGTTCGGGGTGGCAGTTAAAATACTTGGTAGTAGGTATAAAATACAAAACATAATAATATAAAATAATGAACACAAATAAAGATAAAAATATGGTAGGGATATCTACCAAAATGTCGGCAGAGACCACGGCTGCCGGCGAGGGCTTGGCTAATTCCACAAAGGGATTAGTTAAGCCGCCAGTGGTTAAAAATGTATCTACGTTCAAAGCAACCGACCCTTTTAAAAAGGGCGGTTTAGTGGGAAGATCACCATCTGTAGTTGAAAATAAAACCAGTGACAAAGCGGGAATCCAGGCTAATGTCACTAGAAATATTACAGGTTCGAAATTAATAAAAATTATGTGTAACAATGACGGTCAGAATAAACCCCTAGACGTGGGTATTACAGTAGAGAAACAGTTTCATTTAAAATAACTGAACTAGAGAAGATGTGTAGCGACTTAATGAGTCAGATTCACACTCTAACCGAAGAAAATAAAATGCTAAAGAAAAAGCAATTAACTAAAAGTGCAGTAGAATACTGTACAGATGAAGAAGAACTAACTCGGGAAACCGAGTGGATTGTAAAACGTACAGGGAAAAAAAGAAAAGCGGAGCACTCACCAGAAATACACAAAGAAAATAGTGTAGAAAAATTAAAGCTGATTAAACCAAAAATTTCAATTGATAAACCCATCATTACAAGAAAAAACAAACCTCCTCCGGCTATCTTAAGTAATGTTGTAGAATACCCCAAAGTTAATAAAATACTGAAAGATGTACAAATTAACTATAAAATAAATATAATGAATAACCATCAACTGAAGATTAATGTTGAAAACGAAGGGGAATACAGAGAACTAACAAAGATTATAAATGAAGCTAATTTAGAATGGCATACTTATGAAAACAAGTTGACCAGGCCAATTAAAGTTATGGCTAGGAACTTGCATCCTTCATGCGATCCTGAATATATAAAGCAAGAGCTTAAATGTAAGGGTTTTAAAATCATTGAAGTTGTTAACAAAAGAAAAAAAATTAAAAAGAATGAGGAAGAAACTATAGTTAAACTACCTCTTTTTATGTTAACATTTGAAAATACTGAGGACATTGATAAGATTTATAAAATAGAGTTTATTCAGCATATGAGAGTGAAAATTGAAGCTCTGAAAAAAACAAATCTGATTCCTCAGTGTAAAAAATGTCAAAGATATGGTCACACACAAAAATTTTGCCAGCGTCTAGCTAAATGTGTAAAATGTGCAGGGTCACATCTATCAACGAATCAACGAATGTGACAAAGACAAAAAGGTTACGCCAAAGTGTGCTAACTGCCTTCAGGCACACCCTGCAAACTATAGGGGGTGCGTAGTTGCAAAAGAATTACAAAAGAGAACAAAGAAAAGTAATCCAAAACATACCAAAGAAGGTGCGTCGATTTCACCTAACCCTAAATCTAGAAGTTTAAATCCTAGCAGGGTTATCGACGGTTTATCGTATGCCCAAGTATCACAAAATAGAGCAAAAGAACCTATTAGTGCAACAAAACAGAACAATGTAGCATTAGAAAAATCAGCTGAAAAAATAATAAAACGCACTAACGTTAGGAATATAACTCATAGTACAAATAGCATTCATAAACCTAACACTAAATCTGATAATAACATTTTAATGCAGATGATGCAAAATTTGTTAAATTCAATGAATGATATCTCTAAAAGAATAACTAATTTAGAAAACAATTCTAGCAAAAGCTATAGTGGTACTCCGAGAAAATTTCTAAATAATGGCCCAAAATAAAATTAGTATTGCTACATGGAACGCAAACGGCGTACTAAATAAAAAACTAGCATTAGAGCTATTTCTAAAAACTAAAAACATTGATGTGTGTCTCCTATCAGAAACTCATATGACAAGACAGTCAAAACTAAAAATAATAGGTTTCACATGTTATAATGCGACACACCCTAGTAATAAACCGCGAGGAGGTAGTGCAATTTTGGTGAAAAACTCTTTACTACATCACGAAGAGTTTAAAATAGAAACTGATGAATTTCAACTTTCAGTAATACGTGTTAAGTCCCTTAAACAGGATTTAAACATTGGGGCTTTATATTGCCCTCCTAATTACAATTTAAAGAATATGATCCTTAAAGACCTCTTGAACCGACTTGGGGATAGGTTCATCCTAGGAGGTGACTACAATGCCAAACATATCGATTGCGGTTCAAAACTTACCTCAACAAGAGGAAGAGAGCTAAGGAAAGCTATTAGAGAGTTGGGTTGCTATTTCCATTCTACAGGCGAACCAACTTATTGGCCTACTGATACAAAAAAAACTCCTGATTTACTGGATTTCTTCATAACAACAAAAATATCTCCAAATTTTATTAGCCTCGAAAATAATGAGGATTTAGACTCAAACCATTTGGCTGTCGTACTAAACTTGCATGAAAAAATTGTTAAGAAACAAAATAAGCCTACACTTGTTAATAAATCAACAAATTGGTTCAACTTTAAACAAGAGATAGAAAATAATATAAATTTAAGGGTTAAAATAACAACTAAAGATGAAATAGATTTAGCAGTTGAAAATCTTAATAAAATTGTCCAAAATGCTGCATGGAATAATACAAAAGAATATAAATACATGACAGCAGGACCTAATTATCCTAGAGATATATTAAATGCGATTAAACTAAAGAGAAGAGCTAGACGAAGATGGCATGAAACACGTGACCCAGCTGATAAAACTGTGTTGAATAGAATAACGCAGAATCTTAAAAGAAGAATTCTTGAAATAAAAAACAAATCATATGAAAAATATGTTGAGAATTTATCAGCTAAAAAAGAAAGAAATTACTCTTTGTGGAAAGCAACAAAGAGTTTGAAAAAACCTTTAGTGCCAGTCCCACCAATTCGGAAAATGGATGGTAAATGGGCAAAAAATAATAAAGAAAAAGCCGAAACATTCGCAGATCACCTGGAAGAAATTTTTCGGTCCAATGAAATAGAGTCAGACCTCTACATTGAAAATGATTTCAGAAGAGAAGAAAATAACATTGAACTAATTACTCATATAGAAATGGTTGAAGAAAGTAAAGCTCTGAAGTCAAAAAAAGCATCAGGTTTCGATCTAATTACTGCAGACATTCTAAAACAACTCCGGAAAAAAGGGATGACAATGTTAACATATATAATGAATGCTATGTTAAGGGTAAATTATGTACCTAACTTTTGGAAGGTGGCAGAAATAATTATGATACTTAAGCCAGGAAAACCTCCAAACGAAACAAAATCTTATAGACCTATCTCTCTGTTACCAAGAATGTCAAAACTCTTTGAGAAACTGTTATTAAAAAGGTTGAAACCTATAATAGAAAATAGAAAACTAATTCCAAACTATCAATTTGGTTTTAGAGAAAAACACTCTACTGTTGACCAAGTACATAGAATTACTGATATAGTTGAGAAAGCTCTAGAAGAAAAACAAATATGCTCTACAATATTTCTAGACGTAGCACAAGCTGATCTAGAATGGACGGCTCTCTGGTCTGCGTCGGTTCGTCGGTTCGGGGTGGCAGTTAAAATACTTGGTAGTAGGTATAAAATACAAAACATAATAATATAAAATAATGAACACAAATAAAGATAAAAATATGGTAGGGATATCTACCAAAATGTCGGCAGAGACCACGGCTGCCGGCGAGGGCTTGGCTAATTCCACAAAGGGATTAGTTAAGCCGCCAGTGGTTAAAAATGTATCTACGTTCAAAGCAACCGACCCTTTTAAAAAGGGCGGTTTAGTGGGAAGATCACCATCTGTAGTTGAAAATAAAACCAGTGACAAAGCGGGAATCCAGGCTAATGTCACTAGAAATATTACAGGTTCGAAATTAATAAAAATTATGTGTAACAATGACGGTCAGAATAAACCCCTAGACGTGGGTATTACAGTAGAGAAACAGTTTCATTTAAAATAACTGAACTAGAGAAGATGTGTAGCGACTTAATGAGTCAGATTCACACTCTAACCGAAGAAAATAAAATGCTAAAGAAAAAGCAATTAACTAAAAGTGCAGTAGAATACTGTACAGATGAAGAAGAACTAACTCGGGAAACCGAGTGGATTGTAAAACGTACAGGGAAAAAAAGAAAAGCGGAGCACTCACCAGAAATACACAAAGAAAATAGTGTAGAAAAATTAAAGGTGATTAAACCAAAAATTTCAATTGATAAACCCATCATTACAAGAAAAAACAAACCTCCTCCGGTTATCTTAAGTAATGTTGTAGAATACCCCAAAGTTAATAAAATACTGAAAGATGTACAAATTAACTATAAAATAAATATAATGAATAACCATCAACTGAAGATTAATGTTGAAAACGAAGGGGAATACAGAGAACTAACAAAGATTATAAATGAAGCTAATTTAGAATGGCATACTTATGAAAACAAGTTGACCAGGCCAATTAAAGTTATGGCTAGGAACTTGCATCCTTCATGCGATCCTGAATATATAAAGCAAGAGCTTAAATGTAAGGGTTTTAAAATCATTGAAGTTGTTAACAAAAGAAAAAAAATTAAAAAGAATGAGGAAGAAACTATAGTTAAACTACCTCTTTTTATGTTAACATTTGAAAATACTGAGGACATTGATAAGATTTATAAAATAGAGTTTATTCAGCATATGAGAGTGAAAATTGAAGCTCTGAAAAAAACAAATCTGATTCCTCAGTGTAAAAAATGTCAAAGATATGGTCACACACAAAAATTTTGCCAGCGTCTAGCTAAATGTGTAAAATGTGCAGGGTCACATCTATCAACGAATTGTGACAAAGACAAAAAGGTTACGCCAAAGTGTGCTAACTGCCTTCAGGCACACCCTGCAAACTATAGGGGGTGCGTAGTTGCAAAAGAATTACAAAAGAGAACAAAGAAAAGTAATCCAAAACATACCAAAGAAGGTGCGTCGATTTCACCTAACCCTAAATCTAGAAGTTTAAATCCTAGCAGGGTTATCGACGGTTTATCGTATGCCCAAGTATCACAAAATAGAGCAAAAGAACCTATTAGTGCAACAAAACAGAACAATGTAGCATTAGAAAAATCAGCTGAAAAATAATAAAACGCACTAACGTTAGGAATATAACTCATAGTACAAATAGCATTCATAAACCTAACACTAAATCTGATAATAACATTTTAATGCAGATGATGCAAAATTTGTTAAATTCAATGAAAGATATCTCTAAAAGAATAACTAATTTAGAAAACAATTCTAGCAAAAGCTATAGTGGTACTCCGAGAAAATTTCTAAATAATGGCCCAAAATAAAATTAGTATTGCTACATGGAACGCAAACGGCGTACTAAATAAAAAACTAGCATTAGAGCTATTTCTAAAAACTAAAAACATTGATGTGTGTCTCCTATCAGAAACTCATATGACAAGACAGTCAAAACTAAAAATAATAGGTTTCACATGTTATAATGCGACACACCCTAGTAATAAGCCGCGAGGAGGTAGTGCAATTTTGGTGAAAAACTCTTTACTACATCACGAAGAGTTTAAAATAGAAACTGATGAATTTCAACTTTCAGTAATACGTGTTAAGTCCCTTAAACAGGATTTAAACATTGGGGCTTTATATTGCCCTCCTAATTACAATTTAAAGAATATGATCCTTAAAGACCTCTTGAACCGACTTGGGGATAGGTTCATCCTAGGAGGTGACTACAATGCCAAACATATCGATTGCGGTTCAAAACTTACCTCAACAAGAGGAAGAGAGCTAAGGAAAGCTATTAGAGAGTTGGGTTGCTATTTCCATTCTACAGGCGAACCAACTTATTGGCCTACTGATACAAAAAAAACTCCTGATTTACTGGATTTCTTCATAACAACAAAAATATCTCCAAATTTTATTAGCCTCGAAAATAATGAGGATTTAGACTCAAACCATTTGGCTGTCGTACTAAACCTGCATGAAAAAATTGTTAAGAAACAAAATAAGCCTACACTTGTTAATAAATCAACAAATTGGTTCAACTTTAAACAAGAGATAGAAAATAATATAAATTTAAGGGTTAAAATAACAACTAAAGATGAAATAGATTTAGCAGTTGAAAATCTTAATAAAATTGTCCAAAATGCTGCATGGAATAATACAAAAGAATATAAATACATGACAGCAGTACCTAATTATCCTAGAGATATATTAAATGCGATTAAACTAAAGAGAAGAGCTAGACGAAGATGGCATGAAACACGTGACCCAGCTGATAAAACTGTGTTGAATAGAATAACGCAGAATCTTAAAAGAAGAATTCTTGAAATAAAAAACAAATCATATGAAAAATATGTTGAGAATTTATCAGCTAAAAAAGAAAGAAATTACTCTTTGTGGAAAGCAACAAAGAGTTTGAAAAAACCTTTAGTGCCAGTCCCACCAATTCGGAAAATGGATGGTAAATGGGCAAAAAATAATAAAGAAAAAGCCGAAACATTCGCAGATCACCTGGAAGAAATTTTTCGGTCCAATGAAATAGAGTCAGACCTCTACATTGAAAATGATTTCAGAAGAGAAGAAAATAACATTGAACTAATTACTCATATAGAAATGGTTGAAGAAAGTAAAGCTCTGAAGTCAAAAAAAGCATCAGGTTTCGATCTAATTACTGCAGACATTCTAAAACAACTCCGGAAAAAAGGGATGACAATGTTAACATATATAATGAATGCTATGTTAAGGGTAAATTATGTACCTAACTTTTGGAAGGTGGCAGAAATAATTATGATACTTAAGCCAGGAAAACCTCCAAACGAAACAAAATCTTATAGACCTATCTCTCTGTTACCAAGAATGTCAAAACTCTTTGAGAAACTGTTATTAAAAAGGTTGAAACCTATAATAGAAAATAGAAAACTAATTCCAAACTATCAATTTGGTTTTAGAGAAAAACACTCTACTGTTGACCAAGTACATAGAATTACTGATATAGTTGAGAAAGCTCTAGAAGAAAAACAAATATGCTCTACAATATTTCTAGACGTAGCACAAGCATTTGATAAAGTTTGGCACGAAGGCTTTATTTATAAGTTGCAGCAACTATTACCTAAAAAATATGTAGATATACTCTCATATGTACTTAACTGATAGACTGTTTAGAATTAAAGAGGATGAAGAGTACTCTATACTGAGAGAAATTAAAGCGGGTGTGCCTCAAGGAAGTATCTTGGGTCCAATATTATACTTGCTGTATACTAGTGACTTGCCCCAATTTCAAGAAATAACTGTAGCGACTTTTGCTGACGATACTGCAATAATGGCAGTAGGATCAAATGTCGGCGAGGCTACAAATAAACTACAAAAAGCAAGTGATAAATTATATCTTTGGACCAAAAGATGGAAAATTAAACTAAATGAACTGAAATCAGTGCAAGTAAATTTTACAAATAAACCTATTCAAAATCCCCCAACCGTATAATTAAATGGGGGTAGACATTCCTCATGAAAACAAGGCAAAATACCTAGGAATGACATTAGATTTCAAGCTAAAATGGAAAGAACATATCAAAAAGAAAAGAATAGAATTAGAACAAAAATATAGAGAAATGTATTGGCTCCTAGGTCGAAAATCTAAATTGCCAATAGAGTACAAAATTTTGTTATATAACCAAATAATTAAGCCTATCTGGTTGTACGGCGTACAACTTTGGGGGTGTGCCAAACGAACACATATTCAGAGAATTCAAACATTTCAAAGCAAAGTGCTACGTAACATGGTGAGTGCTCCCTGGTACGTACGAAATTCCGACTTACATAGGGATCTAGGAATTCCTATTGTTAGCGATGAAATAAAAAAATGTGCCATAAAACATAAGACCCACTTAGAAGGTCACATAAACTTAGAAGCGTCAAAACTTCTACTATTTTCAAATGTCAATAGAAGGCTTAAAAGAACTAGGCCCCTCCAACTAGCGATAAATTCAGATAACCTTAACGGAGGTCTGTAATTCCAGTAGATCATAAAAAGTTAGCGCAAAATTAATAGTTAGTCTCTAAGACTAGTTTTAATATTTTAAAACAGGGCGGGTGTTTTTAGTGTGTTAAAGTCTCACATAACTGTGGTTGCGCTCAGTATCTTTCGACGATTTCCACCATCCTTACCCCAAGACAAAAAAAAAAAAACTTTAATTGTATTATAAATTGTTGAAAACACTGTAACTGTATTATTTTTTTTTGTTTGCCCGACTGCACCAGTTAAGTTATTAAATTAAATGCATGATCTTTTATTTTTACTTATTTAATTTATTTAATTATTTGTACTAACAGTACATATCAATTAGGAGGCAAACTATAGAATTATCACATTAATTTTCTTATTTCTAATGCATGTTTATTTAATCACGCGGCTTAGAACGTGATCGTATAAACATGCATTTTATACATCTTACCTTTAATACTGTACCTAAACGATAAATTCAGCTAATGAAACTGCTGTGTATGCGCTTTTTTCAGCCAGAATGTTATTTTCTTATGTTTTAATATGTTTTGCTATCATTAAAATTTGCTACATTGTATCTACATTGTAACTTTGCTATTTAATTTATTGTCCCTCAGAAAAAATATTATCACACCAAATTTAATGAGCGTTCTTTGAATACATCTACAAAAATTTATTCTTCCTGATCCGACAACCTAGGGATTAAAATTTAGTATACACAAAAAATATAGGAAACTTTTAAAGCGATAAAATTTTCCAAATATTTTTTGAACAGCTCTTACATTATAAATTTTATATATTATAAAAATTAAAAAATATTCTGTTCTGAAAACAACAAAAATTATAAGGAAACGATAAATGTTTTTTACTCATGACATACTGCTTGAATTTTTCTGAAGAATTTTTTTGAAGATTTTCATATTTGTGCAAAGAAGTTATATGGTAGCTCCTTGAAAATAAAGTAGCTACATTTTGAAACTTCATATAGGAGCTTGATCTAATAAATTACCGTGTGTAAATTTTATTTTCCCAGCGTTATTGGTTTTGAAGAAATTCATATTAGTGCAAGAAATTTGTATGGCAACTTCCCGAAGCCTTGATCCGATTTTAACCAAAAACAAAATGGAACCTAGAAATTGTCTAAAAATTACTTCGTGTTGATTTAAAAACTCTAACCATTTAAATTTCCAGGACTCTAAGGACATAAAGAAAGAGGCACACTGATACCAAATTTGAAGGTTTCGGAATTATGCTTGTTTGTTCTAAATTCGATCAAAAACTTCTAGGATCCGAACCTATGGCCTGAACTCGTTCGTACGCAGTTCCCGCCATAGTCTCATTACTAATACCCTACATCACAAAATTCATGATTGTAACGCCATTAGTTGTTGAGTTATCCTTATTTTCCTTGGCCCTTAGAACAATTAAAAGGTCCAGAATCCGAAACCATGGGCCGATTCGCCCATATCCAATCCCCGCCGTACTTTAAGTCCTAGTTAAAATTTCATCAATATAGCTCCATTATTTTTTTTGAATATACCCTTTTCCTATTTCATAGGTGTAAAGTAAAATAAAACCCCTTTTTGGAGAAAAATGGGTTTTGGAAACAAAAAAATTTTTTTTATTTTTATCCCTCAAAAATATGAAGAAATATTTTATAAGGAATTGTAAATGGGCATCAGAGCGCATGAAATATATAGTTATAAAGACAATGAGGAAAATTTACTGATTATTGATACAAAACTGTTACAGCTTTCTGAAAATCAGTAAGTGGGAAAAAATAATGAAATAAAACAAGTGAAGAAACAGTAAGTCAATAATTTTTAAATTTATTCTCTTAATATACTTATTTGTTAATATTCTATAGAATTAAATTTAAAGTTATTGGAACGAAATATTAATTTGTAATAATATAAATATAAAAGTTTATATAATTTCATGGTTTTTAATGTTAGTTAAAACCATTAATGCTTTCATTAGCTTGTTATCACAAAATTTAATAATCATAATATGCAATAAATGTATTTCAAAAAGACAATGATAAATTTTGAACAGTTTCATATAATTAATTTTAATACAAAAACGAGCAAGAGTGTAGTAGAGTAGAATGTGTCAACTCTGTCATACTTGTATGACCGTAACATATACATTATATCATCTGATTAATTACTTTTGGCAAAATTTCAAACATACAGCTTTATTAAGTGTAGTGGAATACTCATATAAAAGAAGGAGTTGTATGGCAGCTACTCGAATCCTCTGCAGTAGACCAGCTAAATTTAGCTGTAACTTTGGCCATTACACTAAACTATTTTTGGCAAAATTTCCGAAACCCAGCTTCATTAGGTGTAGTATAATGCTCATATAAAAGAAGGAGTTGTATGGCAGCTACTCGAACCCTCTACAGTAGAACAACCAAATTTTGCAGAAACTTTTAGGAAAATTTCAGACATCCAGCTTCATTAAGTGGAGAGAAATGCCCATATAACATAAGAAGTTGTATGGCAGCCAGCCAAACCCATGGACCAAAATGGCTGAATTTAAATAGCAATGACGGCTATTGCAAAAAAACGAATTTACGAAATTTTCAAGATCCTAGCTCCTTTAGTTTTTGAGTTATCGAACCGATCCATACACGTTCTCTACGTCAAAAACGTAATGTACAATTTTACAACTTAAGTATCGTACACAATTTCTTAATTATATATTACCTGTGGTAATAATTCAATAAAATATAGATATGATATAATAAAAATTAAAAAAATATTTAGTTTTTAATTTATAAATATAATACATAATATGTTTAATAGTAAAATACTTAGCCTTTTAAAAATATAAAAGTGTTAAATATGAACAGAAATACAAAATAGTATATATATATCAAATTTGATTTTTTTATCTATATTAATTTCGAATATATTATGCTTTAAAGCTTTGGGAGTAGTGGGGGTATATAAATTTCATCAAAATAGCGTAAATAGTTTCTGAGTTTTGGTTTTTTAAGATATACGTTTGTTAGCTTTTGAACTTTTCAAAGATTCCAGAACCCGAAACCATGGATTTCGCCCATATGCAGTCCCAGTCATACTTTCAAAACTAATTAACCCTTGTACACAATTGGAATATTCTATATTAATTTTAAGTTACTATTTTTATTAATTTCGATCACAAGCCTTTCAACCTTTAGAGGTCTAAGAGAGTTACCTGAACCACCACTCCAATTGATCGTACATTAAGGGAACACGTAGGAAATAGTAAAGAACAGCCTTGTGCCAAATTTGAAGCTTCTACATTTTTTTGAAGTTAATATCTTTATTATTTTCGAAAATATGCTTTAAGGCCTTCGAAACTATGTGGATGGTCCCCGACCCTCTATTTCAATTGAGTCCAATTTTCGAGGACACTATGGGAATAGAAAGGGACACCCTGATACCAAATTTGGATGTTCTAACTTCTATGAATTCGGAATCATGCTAGCTTGGCCTAAATTAGATGAAAAAATTCCAGCATCCGAAATCATGGTCGGACTTCGCCTATATGCAGTCCGCGACGTTCTTCCAATACAATTGATTCCTTGTACCCGACCGACCCACTACTCCAATTGGTCCTAAATTTCCAGGACTCTAAGGACATAGGAAGAGGCACACTGAAACCAAATTTGAATGTTTATTCATTGGTTTTGGAATTATGCATGTTTGGCCTAAATTCGATCAACAACTTCTAGGATCCGAACCCATGGTCCGAACTCGTTTGTACGCAGTCCTCGCCATAGTCTCATTACTGGTAACCTACGTCATAAAATTCAGCCTTTAGAATAGATAAAGGGGTATATTAGCTTTGGTATGGTGTTTGTAAACACGTAAAGGAAACGAGCTAGATATGGAAAAGTATATATATTTGTGATCAGCGTGACCTCCTGAGTCGATATAGCCATGTCCGTCCGTAGGCACGATAACTCAAAAAATAATGGAGCCATCTTGATCAAATTTTAACTGTAGGTTACTAGTACTAAAAGAACGACGGGGATTGCAAATGGGCGAAATCGTCCCATGTGTTCGGATTCTAGACTTTCTAATCGGTCCTAGGGCTAACGAACATATATAAAAAATCATGATAACTCAACAACTAATGACGCTATCTCCATCAAATTTGTACTGTTGGTTACTAGAAATGAGGCTATGGCGGGGATTGCGTACGGTCGAGATTGGAACATGGGTTTGGAACCTACAACTTTTGAATCGAATTTAGGCCAAACGAACATAATCTCGAAACCAAAGAAGGTAGAAGCACCAAATTTGGTATCAGGGTGTCCCTTCCTATTTCCTTAGTGTCCTTGAAATTTAGGCGCCATTGGAGTATAAGGTCGGGGACCAGCCACACATTTCTGAAAACCTTAAAGCATATTTTTAAAATTAATAAAGAACGTTCCAATTTTGTATAAGGGTTAACTTGTGTTGAAAGTATGACGGGTACTGCATTAGGGGCGAAATCGTATAATGGTTTCGGGTTCTGGAACCTTTGAAAAGTTCAAGGGCTAACGAACATATATCTTAAAAGCAGTATAACTCTAAAAATAATGCCGCTATTTTGATGAAATTTAAACTCTAGGTTACTAGTAATGAAACTACTATGGGAACTGGTTCTGGTCGAAAAATTTAGAGTTAATTGTAGTGGTGGTTCAGGTGGCACTTAAGAAATCCCAAAATTAAAAAGTTTATCTTTAAATCCATTAAGATAGAAACTTTAAATTTGATACACGAGGGTTCTTTCCTATTTCCGTTTTTATTTAACACTTTTATATTTTTAAAAGGCTAAGAATTTTACCATAAAACATATTTTATATAATATTTTATAATTATTACCATCGGTGGTATATAATTAAGACATTGTGAACAATACTTAAGCTATATTCAAAGGTACTTGCTGCATTTATGGAAAATTTATTGTTATATTTAAATGAATTATATGAAAAGTTTTAAATTTGTGATTATATTTTAGAAATACATTTATTGCATATTTTACGTTTATAAGCTTTTCTAATACGTACATAAACTAACAATGTAAAATAATTTCAATTTAAAAAAATTTTAATTATTAAATATATTATATTTTGATTAGCTTTTTATCACAAATTTTAATAAATCAAATTTTTTCACTTTTGTAATTGAATTTAAATAAATATATTTTTTTTTAATTCAAGTTTTTTTGTTTTTTAATATTTTAGTAATATGAAGTTAATTTGGTGAGCCATGTCTTACGATCAAACTAATAACAGCTTTTATGGTTTTAAAATGACTTATGGACTTCCCATTTAATTTGAACCAAATAAGTGTAGGTTATTTCGAAGTCGGTTGCACCAACTTACTGTTTCTTTACTTGTTTAGTTTTTTGTTTGTTAAAGCAAGAGTGTTATAACTCTTTTTTTCTTTCAGGTTTTAAATATTCAGAGAAAAAATTGTAAATAAAAAATAAAAATACAATAAAACAAAAAATATAATTTTTTTTTTTTAATTTTCAGAATCATAGGAAATAACGAATAATCTTTAGGTTTACTAGAGGTGCGAAAAGCAATTAATCTGTTTTTATTTTTCATTCTTTTCGTTCTGAACTTTTGTTTTTTTTCTTTCTTTATGTAAAGGTACACAACACATCTTGTTTACCAAAAATTACTTTTTTCTCGTAATCTATAATTCGCATATTCAAAATTACATTTTTTGAAACACAAAAACTGGTTTACCCTTAAAGAATTTCCACTTTTTTTTTATTTTTTATTTTTTTTTCTGATCCAAAAGATTGGTTGTACCAAAACGCATCGTAATAAATTACAAGTCTTTAAGCACTCTTCCATATTTCTGTTCTCTTATAATTCTTGTTTTTATTCATATTTTTTAACGTTCTTTCAAACAAAAACAAAAAAAAAATTTTGCAAAAGTTAAATATTTGTTTATCTTTTTCTTTATGTACCTAATCAGAAAATTAAGAAGTTGGCACTTTTTTGTTTTTTAATCCAAAAGATTAGTTGTACCTAATATACACCTTAAAATGTTTTTTATTTTACTTTTCCAATTTTATACAAACATATTTCCTTACTACTTTTTCATGTGCACCTATTACTTTACCAAGTAAACAAACTTGTTTATTAAGAGCTAACCTACTTTCGGGTGCTCTACTTAGGGAGGGCTTGGTCATTAATCAAACATGTAGGTCATTATGTCGTGCAATATGGGTGGGCGGTGCGGTATGGCATGATTTTTTCCCAGGACAAAGTGTCACAATACCTACTAGAGTGGAATTCACCAAGGAACTTATAGCCTTTTTTCTAAAATATATATAAGAGAACTGCATGAATGCATTCTGAAAATGGGTACACTATGAAATACCATAATAATATAACATTCTTTTAATTATTTTAACATTCTTATATATAATTATTTTAACATTTATATAACATTCTTTTTACTATTAATGTATTTAGCACATTTTCAAAAATTTTTGTAAAAATGTGCCTACATATTTTCACTCTGTCCGTCCGTCTATCCATCTATCCGTCTGTCCGTATGTTTACAAAAACTTTTACATCGTTTAAAATAGAGAAAAGAAATTTTAACCACGCGTAGGTATTACAAAAAAAATAATTTCATAGAAGAACTTTTTTCTGCAGCCCCACATGTTACGGAACTACAGCGCCCCACAGTTAGGAAAAGCCCAATTTTTAAATTGTTGTAGCAAGAGTTCCGTTAAGTGTTTCTGAAAGCGGCACAAAATAGCTGGTTTTATAAGCTTTATAAATTTTTAAAAGGCAAATGTTTAGGATTGCCATACGATACTAAAATTTAAAATTATGCAAAACTTATTTTTTAAGTTCAAACTCATTTAGATCCTTAGAAATTAGTTGGAGTCGGTTAACAAATTTTTTTGTCACGCCCCCTGTTAAGAAGCTATAAGTGTTGGAAAATTGAAATTTTGCTATTAAACACCTGTAACTTGAATACCTGTTCAAATTTTTTTTTAGTGATGTACAAAATTCAAAGCTATTAAAATTTTTTTCAATATGTGTCAAAGGTTTTTGTATTGAAAGTATTGATTTAACTATTGGTCATGATAAAATACTCAGTAAGTATAATTTTGAAAATGTGCCTATATAATTTTGAAAATGTGCCTTGAAAAAACCCTCGGTTTTTTTCAACACTTGTTTATTTTATAAACAAAGACTAGAACAAAGATGTGTATTCTTTGACGATCATCCATTTTCGAAATCCATTTTAAACTACCAAGCATTAATCGAATATTCATTCTCTGTTACGTTAGAGAATTACTCGTATAGACTTGCTTTGAAAAAATTGGAAACGATTTAATTTGCCTTCAGTACATAGAAATAATATTGAGGAGCAATATCTAAATGTGATAAATTGTAGTGTTTTAAACGATTTTCACATAATCTTGAGTCTATTTATTTCTCATTCTAGCTTAATATGATATTTTCCTATTTATATTTGAAGTTTAATTTTTCATCTATTTGCACATTAAGATATTTTATTACATTCACCTTTTCAATTATTTTCCTCTAATAATTAATTTATTTTGGAATTCCGTTTTATTATTAAATATCAACAATTTAAATAATTTATTCATACATAACCAGTTATATACATTAATCAAGTCATTTTTCATTTTATCATGTTAATCATCAAAATTTCAACCAACAATATTCAACAATGCTTCTTCAGCGAAAAGAGTTATTTCAAAGTAATTTAAAAATTATTTCATGTCGTTAATATAAAGTAAACAAGTGATGAAAAAAAACCAAGGTTTTTTAAAAAAGCACATTTTCAAAATAATATAGTTTTTCATACTTAGTATTTTATCGGAATATAATGTTGAAGCTTCAATATTAACGTTTAATTTAGGAAATATATACGTTAGTGACTAAGTTACTGCTTACCTATAAAAACAGTAAATTTTTAAGTCCTAGTAGCCCCTCTATGGGGAAGGTTGCCAAATTTCTCAAGGATATAATGCTCACTACTCCCCTTCCCACAAACTTTTTTAGGTTCTAGGAATTAAATTGTGAATTCCACCAAATTTGAAATTTTTCTTAGAATAATTTTACTATTTAGGCAAAAATGGTTAAAACTGAGAGACACTTTCATCAATTTAAAGAACCCCTTTTAAATTTAAGAAAAACCTTTAACATATATTAAAATATAATGTTAGACCTTTAAATTTTGTATATTAAGGAAAAAATATTTAAACAGGTATTCAAGTTACAGGTGTTTAAAAATAGCAAAATTTCAATTTTCGAGCCCTTATAGCTCCTGAACATGGTGCTTGACAAAAAAATTTTGCTAACCGACTCTTACTAATTTCTGAGGTTCTAACTTCTCCTAAAATTTCAAGACCCTAGCTTGAACCGTTTAAAAGATATGTAGGGCCAAAAATTTTGCAAAAATTGAGTTTTGCACAGTGTTAAATTTCAGTACCGTATGGCAACCCTAAATATTTAAGCAAAGTATTTTTGTAAAGTATATAAAAGCAGCTCTCTCCAACAGTTTTTCGATTGAAAATAAACCTATCAGAACTCTTGTTATATCAATTTAAATATAGGGCTTTTTTGGAATTTGCAGGGGCAGTAGCTTCGTCACCCTTCAAAATTAAGAAAAACCTTTGACACATGTTGAAATATAATTATAGAGCTTTGAATTTTGTATATTACTGAAAAAAAAATTTGGACAGGTATTCAAGTTACAGGTGTTTAAAAATGGTAAAATTTCAATTTTCGAGCCCTTATAGGTGCAAAACAGGGGACGTGACAAAAAAAATTTGTTAACCGACTTCTACTTATTTCAGAGGATCTAACTACTCCCAAAATTTCAAAACCCTAGCTTGGCCGTTTAGAAGATATGCGTGGCCAAAAATTTTGCAAAAATTGAGTTTTGCATAATGGTAAGTTTTAGTACCGTATGGCAACCCTAAATATTTATTTTTTATGTATGTATTTCAAAATTTATAAAGTTTATGAAACCAGCTATCTTTTGCCGTTTTCAGATTGAAAATACACCTAATATAACTCTTGTTATGACAATTTGAATATAGGGATTTTCCCAACTTTGGGGGGCTGCAGCTCACTACGAAATTCTTCTACGAAATTATTTTTTTTGTGATACCTACTCGTGGTTAAAATTTCTTTTCTATATTTCAAACGATGTAAAGTTTTTGTAAACATACGGACAGACAGACAGACAGACGGACGGACAGAGTGAAACTATATAGGCACATTTTTACAAAATTTTTTGAAAATGTGCTAAAAACATAAAACACTAGTAACTGCACCTTCATCAATACAATTACTTGAAGAAACCCCCTTACCAACTAATTTTTTTTGATTTCTACATTCCAGAAAAGTTGAAAACCGTCGTATCTCATTATTGCATTTGTTGTAACTGCGCATTTTAGTAATAAAATTTCGTGGTCAACGGTTTCAAAAGCCCTTTTAATGAATAAAACTAAGTTGAGAGCTGTTTCATAAGAGTGCTTGTTTCTAAAACCTCTCTGTTCATTACAAACGATAGGGTTGACATTAATATATTTCTTAAGTTGAAGACCGACAATCTTTTCATTAATTTTTTAAGTTATAGAAATTTAATTTAAGGTATGGAAAAGATTAATTTCAGATTGAAATATTGGAATTAAAATTGGTTGATTCTTATCTTTTAAAAGGAATTTTGAGGCCTTGGGTTATAAATATGTATTACAATAATAATGCTTTAGCTTAATGCTTTACAATAATAGCACTTTTCCAAATAGATGGGAAATTTTAATTTAGAAGGTGACGCTGTGATATAGAAGATTTGGAATCGAAAATAGTTTTGCTATCGGCCAAGAATTTGTAATGTCATGTTTATAATCTTTCTTATGAATAGGTCTAATAAGAGCACTTTTCCAAATAGATAACCCCTGTAGCTAATGAGGCAGCGCAGTTTTGTGAAAATAAGTTAGGATACCATCAATTCCATGACTAGAATTATTATCAATTTTATTTAGATAACTGAATACCATGTTGGAGTTTATATTAATATTATGACCAGAAACACGGCTGTATAACCGATCCAACTATTTTGCCCATGTCCTGGAAACCGTTTGTATTATTTACAATGATGTTATTTGTTTTATTTTGTAAACAATTTTTCTCATTTTCAAGATCGCATATTTATTTAAGTATATTGGCAAACATTCCACGCAACAAACCTTCATATTTTTGACAATCTTTGCAAATGAAATATGAGTCAGGAGATGGATGGTACCAATCTCTGCTAAAACCCATGCATACACCATCTAATTTTCTTCTACAAAAAGCTTTGCATAAAACAAATTTATTTTTTTTTGTCAAAATCGAAACAATTCTTCAAATTGTATTTGTAACTTTTTTTTTTTTTTTTTTTTAAGCGCTAACTGTTCAACTGTTAGGCTAATAAGCCTGTCTATACCATAGGTACATGTTGGAACAGGGGGTCATATTATATTCGTGTTATTAGAATTGGTCTTATTGAATTCCACATACAATTTAAACATGAGATAGTACTAGGCCTTATAACATGTAGAAACGTCTTAGATTTTCAATATTTACAATTCTGTTTTTTGTTTATATTGTAATATTTTATATTTTACTTATATGGTATTCTATATCTGCGAGTTATATTATTTAATTAAATTATTTGTTTATATTTTGCATTTGTTTATATTTTTATATTAAAGTATTTTTTATTAAAGATTTATAATTATTAATTATTGATTATGCCATTAATTTGAACCCAATGGCGAATGGTAGCTGAGTCGAGTCGAAAACCAGAAAAGTTTTTTCACTTTCACTAGAATTCGAACCCGGGCCCTTCTGCATGAAAGGTCGGCACTTAACCACTGTGCCACCCAGCTGTTAACAAAACTCATTTCAAAAATCAAATATTAAGACGACAAAAAAAAAAAAAAGATTAACCAAGTTTATTCACTTAAAAAATTTTAAGTTTATAATATTCGAGGTCAAAATTAGCTAGGTACTGAGCTAGCCATAATTTTTCCTTTAAACTGATTGGGGTGGAAGGGGCATTTGATTTTTTAAAAAGTCGTAGGATGCCGCCAGAGTAAATACATTTATTTCAATTCAATTTCAGAACTGAAAAAATGTTAATACAAAGCTAAAAGCGAGAGAGAAACCCCTAAAATTTGGCAACATTATAAGCTACATCAAAAATATCCTTGACGGATCAACTGAACGATTGAAGGATTTCGGGAGATTAATTATTGTTTGTCCCAACCTTTGGTTGTAGAGAAATTGTTGCTGATAGATAATTCTCTTGCAATTATTTCTGGCCACTTTATAGCCCGCAAGAGAAGACTCCGATACATTTGCCTTATACTTTTTAAAATGTTCCTCTTAAGATACGATTGCCCTCTTGCAAATGTCATTAAACCATGGCTTGGATTTCGGTTTAATTGTTTGGTTTGAACTAGGAATGAATAGTTTCATATCTAGCAGAATTGTTTAACTAATGGCATTTGCTAGAAAGTCAACGTTTCTGTGGCGAAAGTACATTGTCAAATCGAAACGCCCCCCTAAAAAAATGTTCAGGCTTACCCAGTCAGCCCGGTTGTTGTGACTAGAAAAACTGAGCCAGTTTTTGTTGTGAGCATTGAAATCACCTGCAATAACTATCTCAAATTGTGGGCTCTTTACCAAAACTTTATTGATAGTGTCAGACAACTGTTCAATCGCTAAAACAGAAAAAGATTGTGGCGCTTCCAACACGGAGTCTTGTTCAAACATAGTGGAATATGGGGTTGGAGCTTTTGAGGTCGTGAAGGGTGCTGAAGGCCACGTCAGAACGTATATATGAAGCGACACCTCGGTGTGGGATGAAAAGCGGAACTAAGGTATAGCCGTTGATACTATAATTATATTATTTTATTGTTTTTTAGTTATTTATTTCATTTATTTGAACTCAGAGAGCACTAATGCTCATGCAAAATATAATTCAACAAAAATGTGCAAAATATAATTCAAAGACAATTATTATAAACTTTTATTATAAAGTGTCATCGCCTTTAACCTGAGTTTCGCTTAGGGCTAACATAGCTGGTTTTACCGATTGGAGGTGAGCTTCAACTGATAGGATATTACAAATTAAATTAAAATTTGTAACCATTTATACAGTTTGTGAGCGGGATGGCAGTTGAGTAAAAATTTCAATAAATCAAAGTGAAATTTGTATATAACAAAAAGAACAAAAAACATAATAATCGGAACGTATATCAAACATTTTACACAAAAAATAATTGGAAATATTAGAAAATGCCAGTACTAAATAAATGGCAAACATGCCAACAACAGTTCCTAATCCAATTCTTATAACATAATATTATTTTATGTTTCTTTTTCCCACTTGCAGTTTAAATGAGAGAAAAGATTATAACTGCAATAATAATTAATTTAATGGAAAAGAGCAAACAATTGTTTGCAAAAAAAAAATTTATTTTGATAATTTTGTCTACAATCTATAGTTACATCATCACACCCTTCTCCACCACCAGAGGGATTGCCCCTCATCACCAGAGGGATTGCCCCTCACCACCAGAGGGATTGCCCCTCACCACCAGAGGGACTGCCCCTCACCACCAGAGGGATTGCCCCTCACCACCAGAGGGATTGCCCCTCACCACCAGAGGGATTGCCCCTCACCACCAGAGGGATTACCCCTCACCACCAGAGGGATTGCCCCTCACCACCAAGATTGCCCGCCAATAACTAAATTGCCCTTCCATTAAAATCCCAAACACCTTACTTTAAATTATAATTCACTTTTCTTACTTTTACTTTCCTTTTTATTTAAATTCAAAATTAGCTTATCCTACAATTTTTATTATATCAAATTTTAACCTAATTTTAGAAAAAAGATAAAAAAATAAAATGTTCAATGCACTTTGCATTAAAACAAATTTTTGAAATACGAAACATTTTTGTTTACGAAATACAAATTGTTCAATGCACTTATGCATTAAACAATTTAATTAACAACAACAAAAACGTAAACTGAAATATGAAACATTTTTTTGTTGCGTTTAAGTTATGTTGAAATAATTTCATAAATTTTTTATAACAACAAATCGATAAAGTAAATAACCTTATTGTAATTTATCGTTTTGCTGATAAGAAATTTTAGAAATAAGCTTTAGAATAATTTTTAGTTAAAATAAGAATGAAAAAGAAATTCATTGATCATTATCAAGGTAGTAACCAATAAAGAAAGCATTTTATAAAATTAAAGTCATTTGTTATTTTATTCCCTTTATTTTTTTTGAATAAAATTTTATCACACGTTTGTCGAAAAAGTAAGTGGCGCAGTCGGTAGGATGTTTAAAACAAAGACATTAGTGTTGTAAAAAAAGAAAAAAAAAGAGGAAAAAACATTTTATAATAAAATTCTAAAAAGAAAAGAAAAAGTGCTTTTGAATAGAAATATTGTTTGTGCGAAATAATAATCAAAAAAAATTTTTATAATTTTAATAAATAAAAAGTTTTATAATTAATAAAATAAATTAAATTAAATAAACAATAAAATAACTTTATTTACAAATCTTATAAATAACTTTAAAACCAACTTTGAAAAACAGTTAAAAGATAAGATTACAGTTATAATAAAATTAAAACAATAACAAACTTAATTAATAAAATTAATAAAATAAATAAAATAAATTAATTAATAAAATAAATAAAATTAATTAATTAACAAAATAAATAAAATAAATTAATTAATAAAATAAATAAAATACATTAATTAATAAAAAAAAAAAAAAATAATAAATTAATAAAACAAATAAAAAATATGGCAACCAACAATGGAATAATTTCTCCAAGCGTATTGCAACAAGCAGCATCAAACAATCAACAACAAGCAGCATCCAATAATCAACAGTCTACAACTACAACAACATCAGCAGAATTATGTTTAACGTTGGACCCGCTGAAGTACATCGGTGACCTCCCAGAATTTAGTGGAAAAGGTGAGGAGTTATTTAAATTTTTAGAGTTAGTAGAATGTATAATACCTTTAGTTTTAAGATATAATTCAGATAGTCAAACCATATTATTAAATAAAATTAAAGCTAAGTTAATCGGTAAAGCTAGGGAAATAACTGAGATTAATAATCATGTTAATACTTGGTCAGAAATTAAAAATATTTTAATAAATAATTTTGGCGAAAGAAAGTCCGCTTTTGAAATATTTGAAGAATTACAAAGTGTTACCTTTCGTTCTACTCCCGTCGACCTATATAACCAAATCAAAGCAATTCTTAGAAAACTAAATAATAAAATTAAAAACGAAGCTAATTCTCCATTATTAATTGAATCTAATATTTTAACCGGGTTGCGAATTTTCAAAGATAAACTTCCGGAACCAGTACGTTCCATTTTATTTAGTAGAAATCCAACATCCCTAGAAAATGCAATGGATATTTTGTATGAAGGTAACTACGCCGAATACAATCCATCCAAATATCAAAATAAAAATGATATTCGTAGTAAAAATCTCAATTCAAATAAAAATGGAGCTTATAGGAATAATAATTATAACAATAAAAATAATAATAATTTTACAAACAATAATCACGGTAACAATAACAATTTTAGGTCAGATTTCCAACAGCGTAATTCTAATTATAATAATTCCACATATAATAGTCATAACCATTCTCGTAGAACCCAACAAAATTTTAATACGCAATCTTCCCAACAATATCAGAACCATTCTAGATATAACCAAAGAAACTGCGAAACTATGGAGGTTGATCCAACTACCATAAATCGTAGAATTAATACTCTTGAAACACAAACTCAGGGTAACAACGAAAATTTAAATCGCGAAATTGAAAATTTTCACTCAGTAGCCTCGGAGCAAAACAGGAACTTCCTTATATAAAGGTACAATCAAAAGGAAGACCATTAAAATTTATTATAGATTCAGGTGCTACTATGAGTATAATGAATAGTGGAATTTGTAATCCAATTTACAAATCCAAAATTGAACCTATTAATATTAAAACATTACGCAATAAGTTTATATGTGATACGAAAATCATAATTGATCCTTTTCTCGAATTTGACGCTAAAGGAAAATTCGAATTTTTGGAAATAAACTTCCATGATAGATTTGACGGTTTAATAGGTAACAACATTCTTAAACCGTTACAATCTATAATCGACTATGAAAACAATTGTTTAAAAATAAACACCGGCAATATCATTCCTCTTTATTTTAATGAAAAAGATGAAAAAGAATATAACATCCCGGTACCAATGAAAGAGTTAAATATCTTTCAAAATGAAATTTTTGTAGGTGAAAACAATGTTAGATGTGATCATTTAGATCATACAATTAAAAGTGAACTTTTGAAAACTTTAAAAAAGTTCAACAAAGCCTTTTTTCATGAAGGTGATGATTTAACTTTCACCCACGAAATCAAACGTGCAATTAATACAATTGACGAAATACGATCAACTGATGCGACAATGCATTCAGCTGACGTAGATAATTCCGAATACATCCCTATATCAGAGTCACCAATTAACTTTTACAAAACACAAATTATCATAAAAAAGGGTTCACAAGAACAATTGAAATTATTTAAAATCCATCGTAAAACAAGAAAAATTTTCATACATCCTAATCCTAACGAGGAATTTTTTATCGAAGTTTTTAAAAATCATATTCCTAGTAAAGGAATAATAGGAATTATGATTGATGATATAAAACTTTACAGTTCTTTTCAAAATACATACCAAAAATATTTTTCAAAAAATAAACTAATAAAATTAAACAAATGCTCACTCTTACTCACTGACATTTTATATCGTCTCGAAATAAAGGAACTTATTCTTGACCAACACATAAAAACAAATCATAGAGGAATCAATGATGTTTACCTAAACTTAAAGAAAAGCTATTATTTTCCTAAATTGAAAAATGAAATTCAAAATGTTATAAATAATTGTCACATTTGCAACATTGCGAAATATGAAAGACATCCTTTAAATCTACCTTTAAAAATTACGGAAGAAGACCCCATAATCAAAAGCTTAAAAGTTTATAATGAAACTATTCACACATCAACTGGCAAAAAGCCAATTGATTTTCTAAATGGTGTTATCTCTCCCGACCAATATCCTTCTATCAAAGAATTTAATACAAAAGTTAAAGAAAAAACTATCGAAAAACGTAATAAAGGTAAAATCATTGGTAAGCCTTCCAATTATCTTAAACTAAATAGAGTTACAAAACTACAACCATATCACAAAAAAGTTCAAATCACAGACTCAAATAACGATCACCTTAAAATCAATAAAGAAAATATTCCACGTTACATTAATCAATTTAAAAGAAAATTCACGTACCAAAACTAACCACGTAAGTAAAAGATTATTGTTTAATCTTGGTGGAAATATTCTTCGCTTTGCTGTTGGTGTAATGGACGACGACGATAGAAAAGAAATAGAAGAACACTTAAAGGTAATAGAACAAAATAACGGTAAATTAATTAATAACGTTAACGATCAAGTATTAATAAATGAAAAAATATCCAATGAAATAAAAAATAGTACCGATCATATTAACCTAGCTCAAAATGAAATAAAAAATGTAATTAACAATTTTCAAAATAATATTGATAAAATAAATAAAAAATTACAATACTTTATGATTAAAACAGAAATAATTGAAAATATTGATTTATTAACTAGGCAAATTTTAAATATTCAAGAAATAATTTTAGCTAGTAAGTTAGAAATACTGTCAAAAGATATTTTAACACAAACAGAAATTAAAGATTATAATATCACTATAGAAATATTACCTTTCATTAAAAATTGCGTTCTTTTCCGTAACAATTGTATAATATTTGTTTTATCTATACCAGTTTTCAAAAATGAAAAATGTTTTGTAACTATTTTAGAAAAAATTCCAAATAAAAATGTAAACTTAGAACTAGATACTAATATAAAAAAAATTATTACATGCAAACAAAGTATTTTTAAATTTATTGATAAGAAAAATGTTATGGAAAAAGATTTAATACCTTTTGACGATAATTGTATAAGAAATTTATTAAATAATAACCACATGAAATGTAATTTTCGAATAAATTTATCTTCTAATGTAATAAAAATATCTGATACTGTAGTTGTAACAACTAACTTAAACAAAACAATTCTTTATAATAATTGTGGTCAACCGGATATGATCCACATAAAAGGCAATAATGTAATAAAATTTATAAACTGTAAAATTTCATTTGACTCATTTCAACAAGAAAATGTTGAAAAAGAGTATTACAACAATATCTTACCATACTTCGAACGTAATATAACCGTTCAACAAGTGATTAATGCTATAAAATTAACAGAATTACATGCCTCCAATATTAACAATACAAAAATAATAGAGGAAATTAAATATAACAGTTCTTGGAAGTGGCACGCAAGCATTTTAACAAACTCATTTATTGGCTTCATTCTTGTATTATCAATATCTATTGGCTTTTATTGCCTAAAACAATTTAAAGCAAAAAGTTCAAAAATAAATATTGAATTAAAAGAAATTCGCACGGAGTCGAATCTTAAGGGGGGAGGAGTTACATCATCACACCCTTCTCCACCACCAGAGGGATTGCCCCTCACCACCAGAGGGATTGCCCCTCACCACCAGAGGGATTGCCCCTCACCACCAGAGGGATTGCCCCTCACCACCAAGATTGCCCGCCAATAACTAAATTGCCCTTCCATTAAAATCCCAAACACCTTACTTTAAATTATAATTCACTTTTCTTACTTTTACTTTCCTTTTTATTTAAATTCAAAATTAGCTTATCCTACAATTTTTATTATATCAAATTTTAACCTAATTTTAGAAAAAAGATAAAAAAATAAAATGTTCACTTTGCATTAAAACAAATTTTTGAAATACGAAACATTTTTGTTTACGAAATACAAATTGTTCAATGCACTTATGCATTAAACAATTTAATTAACAACAACAAAAACGTAAACTGAAATATGAAACATTTTTTTGTTGCGTTTAAGTTATGTTGAAATAATTTCATAAATTTTTTATAACAACAAATCGATAAAGTAAATAACCTTATTGTAATTTATCGTTTTGCTGATAAGAAATTTTAGAAATAAGCTTTAGAATAATTTTTAGTTAAAATAAGAATGAAAAAGAAATTCATTGATCATTATCAAGGTAGTAACCAATAAAGAAAGCATTTTATAAAATTAAAGTCATTTGTTATTTTATTCCCTTTATTTTTTTTGAATAAAATTTTATCACACGTTTGTCGAAAAAGTAAGTCTATATATATAAAAGCAAAAGTTTTTTTGTTTGTTTGTTTGTTTGTATGTAGCGAATAGACTACTAAACTGCCCAGCCGATTTTTATGAAAATTTGTATATAGGGGTTTTTGGGTACGGAAAGAAGTCGTGGCCCAAAAATTTTGCTCTAACGGACAAGTATTTAAGTGCAAATAAAGTGGTGCAAGTATTTAAACTTCTTTTTTCTAAAATGAAAACGGTTTGACCGATTGACTTCAAATTTTGTATGTGTGATGCTCCTTGAGAATTGAGTAGACACTACTAACAGTTTTGGAATTTGTTAACCGGTGTCGGGTCGACGGGTGGTCAAAAAAAATGTTGGGTTCAAATTTTGTCCGATTTTATGAAATTTTAAGCTTTGACTAAAAAGAAAGCCTACAAAAAATTTTATTGAATTCCATTAACCCATTGCGGCCCAACAGCTTTTTATAGGTTTTTTCAATACTTAACTCTTAATTAAAAACGGTTTGAGCGATTTTCTTCAAATTTTGTATACGTGCACCCCTGTGAGAATTAAGTTGACACTATTAACAGATTTTGAATTTTTTAACCCATGTCGGCCCGACGGTTGGTTAAAATAATTTTGGAAGCTAATATTGTCAAAATTTGCGAAGTACTGCTTTGGGTAAAAAGAAAGCCTCAAAAAAATTGTGTTGAGTTCCATTAACCCATTGCGACCCAACAGCTTTTTATAAAGTTTTTGGTTTCTTTACTCTAAATTAGAAACGGTTTAACCGATTTTCTTCAAATTTTGTATATGTGTTCCGTTTTGAGAATGAAATTAACTCTTCTAACAGACTTGCAATTGGTTAACCCATGCTGGCCCGACGATTGACAAAAAAAAGATTTGGAAGCAAATTACGCCCAATTTTGCGCAATACTGCTTTGCCCAAAGAGAAAGTTTGGTTCCGTTAATCCAATGGGGCACAGTGGCTTTTAATAGATTTTTGACCTCAAATTTTATATGTGTGAAGCAACTTGAAATGGAGTTGAGTCTGTTAACAGTCGGTCCTACGATTGGTCAAAAAAAATTTTTTCCAAGTAAATTACGTCAAATTTTGGAAAGTAGTTTGTACTGCTTTGAATTACAGAAAGTTTCAAAAATTACTAGAATAATCCTAGAAAAATCGTTTTAAAAAGATTGCTTTTATACATTTTAAAATTTACATGTGTAAGAAGTTTGTAATTTTTGTGTTAACTTTTTGCAGTACATGAACTTCAATTAAACCTCCATTGAGAGGCGCAGCAACGCTAGCTAGTTAGAATATTAGCTAGTTAGAATATAAAAAACAAAAAGTAAGAATTATTTATCTATAATAGGAAAAAAAAAATTTTTTGTACAAAATAATTTTTTAGAAAAGCATATTTAATTTTTTTTTATTATTTTATTTATTAAGATTTTTATTAAACCAGGGCGGGCTGGATGCATTCGTAGTATCAACTACAAGAGGAACTAATTTAGAAATTGAAAACCGAATAATTCCATAGAATTTATTAACTGAATCATTTAAATTGAAAGAAGGTAGATTCCGCTTTCGCAAAGGGAAAAGAACAAAAGAAAAAATAAATAGGGGGGTGATAAGGATCGATAAAAAATAATCAAATCGTTCCAGTTCGTAGAGAAAATAAGATCCAATTGATTACCTCTATAATTGAGGATACTTGTTGAAAGTTAAAGGAGTTTAAAGAAGAACTCGATACTTCTAATCAGTATTACTAAGCACTCGACATTACTAATCAATTTTTAGTACTTAGTAAGCCGCTTCATCATGAGCAGTCCAACTGATATTAGGTAAATTAAATTCACCACATAGGATGATATCCTCATTAACGTTGATTTTGCTAATATATGACTCAATAACTGATAAAAATTTGGAATAAAGTCCAACTTTTATCAACTTTTATAGCCATAACTTCAGTATTTTCAAATAACTTTTTTTAGGATATTGGGAAAAATAATATAAAATTAATTATAATCATTTAAATTATAAATTTTGAAAATTTTAATTCCTGGTGATAATATTTATTTAAAAAACATTAAAATAAGAACTTTAACTTACAATTTAAATTGCAAAAATAATTGAAAATTATAAAGAGTAGAATTGTTTAATTCTTTATTTCTCAAGTGGACAGTAAAAATAGATAGGCATTTTACATTTTAATCTCTCATATAATGAATTATTAAATGTAAAAAAAAAATCTATTGAGATTATTGTATACTAAAATTGAGAATAGAGTGTTAGCACTAATAATAGTGTCATCAAAACAAGAAGAACAAGTGATGAAAAAAACCAAGGGTTTTTAAAAAAGCACATTTTCAAAATTATATTGTATTACTGCTAACAGTAAATTTTTTATTTAAAAGTTGTTATAGCCCTTTAATGGGGAAGGTTGCCAAATTTCTCAAGAATCTAACTTCAACTCCCCCTCCTCCTCTAATTTTTTAGGTTCTAGGAATTAAATTGTGAATTACACAAAAATTTGGAATTTTACTTAGAATTTTATTATCTAAGCAAAAATGGGTAAAACTGAGAGACACTTTCTTCAATTTAAGGAACCCCTTTTAAATTTAAGGAAAACCTTTAACATATGTTAACACATAATGTTGGACCTTTAAATTTTGTAT
This sequence comes from Dolichopus griseipennis, assembly GCA_963082915.1. Taxonomy (NCBI): domain Eukaryota; kingdom Metazoa; phylum Arthropoda; class Insecta; order Diptera; family Dolichopodidae; genus Dolichopus; species Dolichopus griseipennis. The sequence continues at coordinate 211,127,702 of OY720441.1, forward strand.
ATTAATAAAAAAAAAATTGGACAGGTATTCAAGTTACAGGTGCTTAAAAATAGCATAATTTAAATTTTCGGGCCCTTATAGCTCCTAAACAGGGGGCTGGACAAAAAAATTTTGTTTCAAGACCCTACCTTGAACCGTTCAGAAGATATGTGTGGCCAAAAATTTTGCGAAAATTGAGTTTTGCGTAATGTTAAATTTTAGTACCGTATGGCAACCATAAACATTTGCCTTGTAAAAATTTATAAAGTTTATGAAACCAGCTATCATTTGCCCTTTTTAGATTGAAAATATATGTAACAAAACTCTTGTTATAACAATTTAAATATAGGGCTTTTTCCAACAATATAGGGCTTTTGGGGGGCTGTAGCCCCGTAACAGGTGGGGCTACAGAAAAAAATTCTTCTACGAAATTATTTTTTTTGCAAAAACTATCCATGGTTAAAATTTCTTTTCTCTATTTCAAACGGTGTAAAAGTTTTTGTAAACATACGGACGGACGGACAGAGTGAAGCTATATAGGCACATTTTTACAAAATTTTTTGAAAATGTGCTAAAAACGAGGAAAAGTGTACTATAGTAGACTGTGTCAACTTTGGGATACCCGTATGACCGTTATATAAACATTATATCATTATTATTAAAACATTAATTACTTTTGGCAAAATTTCAAACATACCAGCTTTATTAGGTGTAGTATAATGCTCATATAAAAGAAGAAGTTGTATGGCAGCTACTCGAACCCACTGCAGTAGACCAACCAAATTTTGCAGTAACTTTGGCCATTACACTAAACTATTTTTGGCAACATTTCAGACACCCAGCTTCATTAGGTGTAGAGTAATGCTCATATAAAATAAGGAGTTGTATGGCAACTACTCGAACCCACTCCACTAGACCAACCAAATTTTGCAGAAACTTTGGCCATAAAACTAAACTACTTTTGGCAAAATTTCAGACACGCAGCTGTAATAGGTACAGAGTAATGCTCACATAAAAAAAAGAAGTTGTATGGCAGCTACACGAACTATTTAAACTGGATTTAAATAGCGATGACGGCTATTGCAAAAAAACGAATTTGCGAAAATTTCAAGATCCTAGCTCCTTTAGTTTTTGAGTTATCGTGCGGACGGACGGACGGACATACATAGCTAAATCGATTTATTTTTCGATTCTGATCCGATCCATACACTTGAGTCTATATCTACCCCTTCTCCTTCTCTGCGTCACAAACGTAATGGCAAATTTATTATACCCTTTGACTATATAGTCATGCGGGTATAAAAAAGGTCATTCATATCTTATCGTAAATCGACTTATTACATGAACATTTTCAGAAGATCCAGTCATTATTATTGTATATTTATTTACTACTACGTAATTTGTATTTTGTCCGTTCAATTTTATTGTAAGTTGACTTACAATGCATAAGAATGGAGTTTTTGAAAAACTAAGTAATATTGTATGTTTTCTTTTTCTTATAACTTTTGAGGGAGTTGTCGTAGAACTATGAAATTTGACAGAAGATGGTCTTTGTAATTATCTTTCAAATGGTCATATTATTCTAGTATATCGTAAGTCAAGTTACGATACACTAGAATGGGATGTGCGAAATGGTTTAAAAGTTTTTTTGAAGCTAGAACACAAAAAACATGTGTGGATGGTAAATTTTCTAGTAGTGAATTGATTCAAAATGGCGTTCCACAAGGTACAATTTTGGGAGTAATAAGTTTTTTAATTCATATAAATGATATAAAATCATGCATCAAATTTTCTAAAATTAAACTCTTTGCTGATGATGCGCTAACATACATAGTTGGTGTGGAAGAATGTTGCTGTGGAAGAATGTGTGTGGAAGAATGTTGCTCCAAACTCAATGAAGATCTACAAAATCTATTTAATTGGCTGTGTATGAATAAGTTAAAATTAAATTTGGAGAAAACAAAATGCATGGTAATGAATGATAGAACGGGAAGCAATACTGATATACGAATAGACAAAAATACAATAGAAAGAGAAAGGGTAATTAAGTATTTAGGTTTATAATTTAACAGTAGATAAGCATGCAGAGTACATATGCAATAAGATATCCCAGAAAGTTGGTTACTTAGGCAAAATAAGGAATAAACTTACATTTAAAATTGTAATAACAATACATAATACAATGATTCTTCCATTTCCATTTCGATTACTGTGCGTCTTTGCTGTTCTTATGTAATGAAAATAAAAAATTACAAATCTTACAAAATAAAGCAATGCGAATCATATTAAAACGAGACAGAAAAACGAACATAAGATTTATGTTGGGAGAGCTAAAATGGATGTCTGTACGCCAGAGACTTGATTACAATACTCTGGTATTCATTTTTAAAATGAAGAACAACATGCTGCCAAAATATTTAAGAAATCTTATAAATTATGTTGGAGAATCAACAAATTATAATTTAAGATCGGCAAATTTATTTAGTCTTCCTAATAAATAAATAGTTTTAAAAAAAATTTGATCCAGTATTTGATTCATAATGAATTTTAAAAGATAGTTAGATAATGTAGATAATCAAAATCTTTAAATCTTGTACTAATTTTCTGTATAATTTCAATTCTTATTTCAAAATTGTTAATTAAATTTTGTAAATTAAATTTTTTAAATTTTATATTTTTTGATGTAAGATAAAAATAGTATACTATACTAATAAAATTAAGAAAAAAAAATAAAAAAAAAAAAACTCAGTTTGAGAGCAAGTCGATTCTGAGGAACAAAGTTAGTTTTTTATTGCAAGTTCTAAATTGTTAATTGAAGAAGTAAGCCAAGTTTCAGTTAAAATAAAGATATCAAAGTCTAAAAACGTAGAATTAAAGAGAACCGTTTTCGTTTTGGTACGTAGACCTCTAACGTTTTCGTAATAGATAGATAATTAAGATAATGTGCTGGAAGTAGTAACTAAAGTCAGTGGATATAAATAAATGTTAGCTAGATTTTCTCTCACTTCGGAACGGACGAAAGTACTTATCATGAAATTCCCTTACCCTTTGAAGATATTTTTATTTTTTTTTATTTATTTTTTATTCATTTATTCATTCATTTATTCTTTATACTTCTCTTTTCTCTCTTATAACCTAATAACAAATTATAAAACATATATAGTTATATCAATAATTCAATAATACACATTACAATAAATAGATAGTTCAATAATATGCAATATTAATTAAAAGAAATTTCAAAAAACAAGAAAGTACTTAAACAAATTAGAAACTAAGTAAGAATAAAAAAAAAAAAATAAATGATTAATGACATTTTGTATTTTAAATAAAATAGTTTTAAATGCCATGTTATAATTTTTTAATTTGGACAAAATTCCTGAAAAGTGGTGTGGTGTACCAATTAAGATAGTATAAAATTAATAAGTATGAAAATAAAGAAAACAAAAACAAAATATAACAAGATAAAAAAAAAAAAGCTTATTTGCTAAATAGAAGCTCAATCAAAACATTACATCAAGCAACTTTAACCTGATCAAAATTAAAATCAAATAACCAATATTTCAATGCTTTAATAAATTTGCTAAAAAATCGACATTTTCTTATGTCCAAAGGTAATATGTTAAACAAGCGACATGCAAGAATACTATAAAATCTACGAAAACAAACAGTACAGAAAGGTGGAACATTCACATAGAACATATTATTAGTACGCAAGCGATTAATACTTGAAAATCTATTATTTAAATATCCAGATCTGATAAAGAACATTTTTTACACTTTGCAATAATACAAACGACGAACGGGCAAAATTTTTGTCTCTTTGAAAAGATATGAAAACTATGATGCAAACGCGGTTTTTTACATACTTTTCTTATCACATTCTTCTGTAAAATAAGTATTGGTTGTATACCAATGAGCGCCTCCTCAGCACGTAATACCATATTGCAATTTGGATTGGAATAAGCCATAATACAAAGTCATTAAAACTTCTGTAGAACATAATTCCTGCAAACGCGGAAAAAACTACATAGGGTGGAACGAAAATAACTTTTAAGCAATTCTGTATGGGGAGCCAAACTCATTTTATTATCACTAGTAACACCTAAATATTTAAACTGTTCCACAATTTCTAAGTCAAAACAATTAATACTACAAAAAATGTTACTATTGAACGAACAAACAGAACTTCTACATGTACAATAATTAAAAGTTAATTTGTGCCTTTCACTTTCAAGGACGTGATATTTAACTTGCCCTACAAAAGGTTTTTTAGGTGGAAGATTGAAAAACATAATTTTTGTTTTATTACTAATTACTAGCATATGATATGCGAACCAATTTCGTAGTATACAGAACCCTGCGGTACAGAACCCTGCGGTACCCCATTTTTTATGTACTTTGTATCCGACAGTTTAGTTCCAATTTTCACTCTTTGGCATCGTAACTTCAAATAACTGGCAAACCAATCCAGCATAAAGCCCCTGAAACCAGCATTCTCAATTTTTTTTAGCAAAAGTTTATGATTGACCGTGTCAAATGCTTTTGTAATATCTACGAAAAGGCCAGCAGTATATTTACTTATATCCAGATTTTCATACACTTTTGAACAAAATTTTAATAACGCATCTTCTGTGGAAATGACATTTCTAAATCCAAATTGAGCCGGACTAAAAAATTTTTTATTATTCTCAAAAGCTAACATTCTGGTTTTTACAATTTTCTCAAAAACTTTAGCTATTGAAGGGGTAAGTGAAATTGGTCTGTAATTATTCAGATTCTTGCAATCCCTTTCTTTAAATAAAGGAATTACGATTGCACACTTAAGAGCATCAGGAAACACTCCTGAAAGAATGCTCCTGTTAAAAATATGCGCTAGAATATCACAGATCATTAAATGTATTTTTTTAAGACAATATTAGACAGACCATCATAACCACAGGAATACGAATTTTTTAGTGTTTTTATTGCTTTAAATATTTTGAGAGAAGAAATTGGTTCGAAACCAAAACTAGTATTACTTCTATAGTGTTCCAGAGAATTAGAAGTACAATTGCAACTATAAGAGTTGGCTTGAGAAATCAAGTTTACAGTAACATCAATAAAATAATCATTAAATAAATTAGCAACTTCTAGTTCATCCTTATAAATATAATCATATTTTTCCACTACAATAGTATTACTTTTATTTTTTGGTTTACTTAAAATATTGTTAATCACCTGCCACTCACCTTTAAGATTACCTAGATTTTTTGCAAATTCATTCTTATAAAAATTATTCCTCTGTAAGTTAATTTTCGTTTTTAAATTTTTGCTAATTTTTTTATATTTTTTCCTAAGATTGTGAGTATGTGGTGCCCTACTACATTTTATACCTAACTTATTTTTTAAATTTATTTCATTTATTAACTTATTATTAATCCACGGTTTTAACCTCTTATATTTGCTGCGGAAAGTAAGAGTTGTACTACATCTACAGATATGTGCCTGCAAAATTTTACTAAAGATGGTATAAGCTTTGAAAATATCATTTTCTACCAGAACTTCTTCCCAGAACACATACTGTAAACTTAAATTCAATTTTGCATAATCCATTTCCTTTAGTTGTTTGACATTATTGTTTTTCATCCTCATATAGTGATCAGTGATACTCAGATCTAAGTTAATTTTTTGAATTAATTCGAGTCTAGATGATCGAACATAAAAATGGTCAATGCATTTACCCGAAGATGGACGAGTTGTTTCGTTTATTATGGAAGTTAGCCCGTGGGTTGCCAGCAATGTTAAAAGATTTGTTACATCATCATTTACCTTTAATATATCTAGATTTATGTCTCCTACCACGAAAAGATTTTTTGCAATTTCATTACATAACAAATTGGAGAATTCATTAAGGAATACACTAAAATGGTGTTTATGAAACCTATATACACATAAGGAGGTAAAATTAAAATCATTGACTGTACACGAGATTTTTAAAATATCAGCACTCTTAAGATTATAGTTAATAACTACACTCTCATAAACATTTTTTACAAAACAACCAACACCACCAGAAACATAATTACCATTTGTACATGCATAAAAGTCATACCCCGAAATGTGAAAATCCGAAATTTCAAAATCATATATCCATATTTCCGAGACAAATAAAAAATCTGGTAGTGATTTAAAACCTTCAAGTTCAGAAATAAGATAGTTGAAATTTTGCCTTAAGCTTCTAATGTTTTGATGGACTATAACAAAATTATTAAAACAATTACTATTAAAATTTGCAACATTATCAATAATAGGTAATGTAAGATCATTGTTAACAAGTTCGTAGTCGAAGTTAGAAATATCAAGTATCATTTTAAATATAAAATATAAAATTTATAAGTTTAATAAATCAAGAAATAATTTTTAATAAATCTTCGAATGAACTTATAACAATGGCCTTAGCACACTCCACTTTTCTAAGAATTATTTTGCAATTTTGATACCATAAATATATAAAATTGTTTTGCTTTTTTATTTTTTTTGCTTCCATATATAAAGCTTTGGTATAATTTGTAAATGCTTCGTTTATGTAAATGATACTTTTTTTTGAACCAAAAAGTAGATGCGTTGAGTTTTTCTAAATTTGATGATTTTGCCTTCATAATTTGTTCCTTTGTATCATACGACTTAAAATCCACACAAAACACTTCTTTATTTTTCGTTTTTTTTTTTTTTAACGTTTTAACATAACAATTACTAATATTATTCTCATCAACGCTTAATTGTAAATAATCATAAAAAAATTTCTTTGCCGTTACTATTACGTTATTGTTTTTAAGATTTGGAATACCAACAATTTCAATTGCATTATTCTTTACTTTTTGTTTCATAACATTAATTTTTTGCTCCAATGTGTTGGTTTTTTTTCTTAAGCATAATGTTCTTCTCTCTTACCAATGATAACTCACTTAAAAATCGAGCGTTAATATCTTTTATCTTTACTAATTCTTGATAAAGTAACTCCATAGTGACTTCTTTGTTCTTGTTGTTATTCTCTGCAGTTAATAAATTGAGCGATGAAATAGGCGTAGTAGAATTAATCTCTGCTCTTTTTTCTGTTTGTGTTTTGTTATTATTCTCTGTAGAAAGTATTTGATTAGCATTTATAACTGATGAAGTAGCCGGACTCATCTCTGTAGTATAACTACTACATAATTCATCTGGTATTATGTTGATCGTGAATATTAGATTGACGTCTCTCTTTGTCACATTTAACGCAACGAAATTTATTTCCACTTTCCTTAAAATAAGATAAATCCTCTTCACGAAGATTAGCACAGACAGCATGAAAATTGTTATTGCAATCACAGCAAGTAGTATAAACGTCAGAGCACTGCAATTTTTTTGTACATGTAAAGCAATACATTTTTTTGTGTTTGTTATCTCTTTAGAATATACTCTTTATACACGTGCAATCATCAATTTGCTCCTCCGTTTGTAACGCATCTATCTAGACGAGCTAGATATAGTGTCAAGGGTACGTATCGGCTCAGAATCGAAGAATGAGTTGGTCTAGCTATTTGTGTCTGTCCGTCCGTCTGTGTGTCAGCACGATAACTCAAAAACTAAAAGAGCTACAGTTTTGAAATTTTCACAAAATATTTTTCAATCAATTTCTAGGTTCCCTATTTTTTTTGGTTAAGATCGGACCAAAACTTCGGGTAGCTCTCGAACAACTAACTTTTTTAATTCCAATATTTTCATATAAAAATTTGAAATTTTGCTATGCATCTTGTATTTAACATAAAATTATATGAATTTTTTTTTTTTTTGTTTTGTTTTTTTTGTTTTTTTTGTAGATAACGATTTCGAGTTAGAATTTCTTATGATTTAAATGATGCGTAATTTATTTAAGATAAGCAAAAAAGAACACAAAGAGTTTTTTTAAGTAAATGGTTTATTGATATTGATAGATTTAATCATTATGATTATTATCTATCATGGTGATCATTATATGAATATGATCATATGATGCTTATTTTGCTTAAATTTAATATATTCGTGAATTAAAAATTAATTAAAAGAGATAGAATTGAAAAATTAGAGCTAGAGTTTTGAAATTCACACATAACATTTTTTGGACATTTTTGAGGTTCCCTATTCTTTTTGGTTAAGACCAGACCAAGCTTTCGGGGAACACAACTTATATAAATCAATATGAATTTCTTCAAAAGTAATTATACCAGGAAGATGAAAATTACACACGGTTAGTTTTATAATGAATCAAGAACTTATATGAAGTTTCAAAATGTTACGACTTCATTTTCGGGGGGCTGCCATACAACTTCTTTGCACCAATATGAATTTCTTGAAAACTGATTATACTACGAGGATGAAAATTACACACTGTTAGTTATATAATGAATCGAGGACTTATATGGAGTTTCAAAATGTTACGGCCCCGTTTTCGGGCAACTGCCGTACAAAGTTGTCAATTCGATAACTGTGAATCTATTAAAGCTACGAAGTTAAAATCAAAACTGGGCAGATAAAGTAATAGGGCAAGTTAGTTGGCAAAGTTGGACATCACTCGGACCAACCTTTAGGGCGGGCTATTTTTTTTTTTTATGGTTTTTTTTTCTTTTTGTTTTTAAGCAAAAATTATGGTATAATGAATTAAAAATTTAATTTTTTTTTTTAAGCAAAAATTATGGGATAAAAAGTTAAATTTTTTTTTAACTATTTTACTTTCTTATATTTTTTTTGTAATATTTATAATAGCATAGGGGAAATAAATAAGGGGTTAGTGGGTATGCACGGGTATCTAAAAGTTGACAAGGGCAACTATAATCTTCCTCGTTTTTTTTATTTTTTAATTAAATTTAATATTCCTTTTTTTTTCACAGTTAGATTTCTCTTTTTTCTTAAATAATTCCAATAAGTAGACTCTTTTTAGCACATTTTCAAAAAATTTTGTAAAAATGTGCCTATTTAGCTTCACTCTGTCCGTCCGTCCGTCCGTCCGTATGTTTACAAAAACTTTTACACCGTTTGAAATAGAGTAAAGAAATTTTAACCATAGGTAGTTTTTGCAAAAAAAATCATTTCGTAGAAGAATTTTTTTCTGTAGCCCCACCTGCTACGGGGCTTCAGCCCCCCAAAGTTTGAAAAAGCCCTATATTTAAATTGTTATAACAAGAGTTCTGTTAAATATATTTTCAATCTGACGGCTGGTTTCATAAACTTTATAAATTTTTAAAAGGCAAATGTTTAGGGTTGTCATACGGTACTAAAATTTAACATTACACAAAACTCAATTTTTGCAAAATTTTTGGCCACACATATCTTCTGAACGGTACAAGCTAGGGTCTTAAAATTTCGCGAAGTTAGATACTCAGAAATTAGTAGGAGTCGGTTAACAAAATTTTTTTGTCAAGTCCCCTATTTAAAAGCTATAAGGGCTCGAAAATTGAAATTTTGCTATTTTTAAGCACCTGTAACTTGAATACCTGTCCTATTTTTTTTTTTTTAATATGCAAAATTTAAAGGTCCAACATTATATTTTAACATATGTTAAAGGTTTTTCTTAAATTTAAAAGCGGTTCCTTATTGAAGAAAGTGTCTCTCAGTTTTACCTATTTTTGCTTAGATTGTATAATTCTAAGTAAAATTTTAAATTTTTATTCACAATTTAATTCCTAGAACCTAAAAAAGTGGAGGGGGAGGGAAGGGGTGGTGGGAAGTAAGATGAAGTTGGATCCTTGAGAAACTTGGCAACCTTCTCCATTGAAGGGCTATAAGAACTTTAAAATAAAAGCTTTACTGTTAGCAGTAAATTTTATAAGTAAGCAGTAACTATTTCCAAGTTAATATTTGGAAAGTTAAACTCAGTATGTAATACAATATAATTTTGAAAATGTACTTTTTTAAAAACCCTTGGTTTTTTTTCATCACTTGTTTATATTTTTTTCCTTTACTTATATTTATTATGGTTTTTTTTAGGTTGTGCTCTCTTCTTTTTTCTCTAACTATTTTATTTTTTATTTCAGATAATTATTTAAAATCCAAATAACACTAATTTATAAGTTCAAAAATTTATTATTTTAATACAAAAAAAATTTTTTTTCTTATTTTTTTTTTAACACTTTTTTGGTTTTTACATGTTAAAAATACAATAAATATACAAAATTATAGTATATTCGATTTGATTAAATCTGTATAATTTTACTCTAAATCGCCACACAAATTCATTAGAGAGACTGGACTGAATTAATTCTGTTTGACAAAATATGAGAAGAACTTTAGATCTTTCAAGCCATTTTTCGCAGAAATTCCAAATGTGTCATGATATCTTATAAAAATATCACGCAACTCATTAGCATCAGTTGGCCATAGTTCTTGTTAAATAGGAATTTTTTATTAATGATTAGTTTTCGCAGCTATACATACATCATTAGATTTATTATAAGGTAGCCTAGATAAAGTCTAATATTTTCAAAAATTGTGCTGTCCCTGAGTCTGGCTAAAACATACCTTCTATTATTATTATCTTCTAAAGATTAAAGTGTAAACTTGACACTAGGTTGCAAAAGAGTGCCTAACACCTGTGGTAATGTTGGTAATAAATTAGAAACACTTGAAGAATTTGAAGCTTTCAATACTTGATATATTTTTGGTAATAATGATTTTACATGAGGATTTAATGTTTCACCTTGAACAATGTTCTGGTACTTTGTCAAATTGGAAGAAAGTGAATTTTGAAATTTTAGTTTTAAGAAAAGAATCCCTAACATGTTTATTCAAGGAGGATTTTGGTTCATTTGAAAGTGAAGAATTACTTAATTTAGATTCAATTTGTTTTTTATTATTAGGAAGTATGTGACTGATATTCTGCAGTGAAATTAAGTGTAAAAGTATCATTAGGAGGAACTAAAGGTACATCGAGAAGATTTATTTAATCATTATCTACATTGTTTAATTTAACTGTACTAGAATTCTTTTTAAAATTAGGAGGATTGGTTATTATTATTTTCAAAATTATTGTTAGAATTATTAGGATTATTAGAATGTAGGTTGGGTTTATTAGTATCTAGATTAGGTTTAGAAAGATTATAATTTGCATCTATCAGATTAAACGTAAATTTGGCAATATTTGAATCCTTAGCTGCTTAGGTATAAAAGATCGCTTAGGTTTAACAGGTAACACTAGTCTAAAGGTTTAGCAAAGGTTTAATTGGTCGCTCTGGTTTAACATGTTTATTTGAAGTCAAAACTACTGCATCCGAGGTCCAGCTGATAGTATGTGCTCCAACTTTGTCCAAAATGTAACAGCGAAATTTAATTTTTTTTTATTTTAATACGATTGGAAGTAGTATTAACACATAAAACAGAATTTACATGGAACTCATCTTTTATAAATAGAAAATTTTTATACAATCAAAGGATCATGGAACAAATATATGAATTGTTTATATTTTAAATATTAGCTGAAGATAAGTTAAAGTTAAGAAGTTTAAATATTCTACGATCCCACTCATCTTCAGTCGATATAGTCCCAAATTTATTTCCAATTATTGGATCCGTTTAGACACCAATATCACAAGTTTCCAAAATATTATGCTTCCTAAAAGTATTATGCTTCCCAAAACATCTTTTTGGAGTTAAAATCTTGAAAGTTTGTGAGCAACTCCAATAAGAATTAATTCGTAGAATCATGTAATGATTCGAGGTTTTTAAAAAAGGAATTATGTTGGTTATTAATTAACTGTTAAGATTTACATTTATAAAGTACATACATGTATAAATCATATTACAGCTAAGTGCATATTTTACTCATTTGTATTCATATGCAAGTATATAACATTAATAACTATATACATGCATAAACTGTACTCATTATAAACTGTTCTTATCTACACAATTCTTAATTTAAATACATTTACTTTGATTGTGAATATGTCTTAATTATATAAATAAAGTTAGTTCTTGAATAAAACTCAACAGGTTATGGGCCAAGGAACGTGGTCGTAAAATATAAATTTTTTGAGAAAAAAAAATTCTTTTATTTTAATTTATAAAAGTATTTTATTATAGTATTTTATAATTATTTGTAAATAATTATAATTAATATTTATAAATACGGTGGTTCATTAAAAGAAGATTTGTATAAATAAATTAAATAAATATGAGTGGAGCAAACTTTACGATCGAAAAATTGGATGATACAAATTACAACACGTGGAAGATAAATGCTAAAAGCATTTTAATTTATAACGATCTTTGGGGTTATGTGAATGGAACAATAGTAAAACCAACAAATGCGGAACAAAGCTTAACCTGGGAAGCTAAGGATTCAAAAGCTCTTGCTACTATTACATTAAGTGTCAAGGAAGGGCAATTAACATATATAAGAGATGAAACAACATCAAAGAACGCGTGGGAACAATTAAAAAAAATTCACGCATCAAAATTACCATCCAGGAAAGTAATGCTATATAAAAGCATATTTAACATGAAGAAGGGCAGTAACGATACGATGTCATGTCACTTAAGGAATTTCCAGCGAAAACTAGATGAATTAAGCGAAGTTGGCATTATAATACCAAAAGAACTAATTGTTATAATGCTAATAAATACTTTACCGAGTGAATATGAAAATTTTGTAGTGGCGATAGAAACGCGTGATGATTTACCGGATCTGACGTCATTAAAATCGAAATTGCTAGAAGAAGAAATGCGGAAAACACGTGAAAATGTTGATGACGTCATACCTGGAAACGCATTCATTGCAAAAAATCTTAAAAAAATTATATAAAGAAACATGGAAATAATTCATTTGAAAATAAAAAAAATTATTTTGAAGGCAAATGCTTTGTGTGCAATAATAAAGGACACAAATCATATGAGTGCAGATATAAAAAGAAAACATATGAAAAAAATAATAAATATAATAATAAAAAAGAAACAGCATGGATAGTAGGAAATTCATCGCATGATTTTGCTGAAAATTGGTGTTTAGATAGTGGAGCAAGCGCTCATATGTGTTATGATCGGAGAAAATTTTTAGATTTTGATGAAAGTTTTAGTGCAACAATTCGAGCTGCTGGAGATGAAATTATTGAAGCTCAAGGAAAAGGAATGGTGAAGATAAAAATTGCTAATAAAAATGGAAACATTTCAAACATAAAATTAAAAGAGGTATATTTTGTTCCAAAATTAAAACATAACCTTGTTTCAGTTTCTAAGATAACAGAAAAAGAATTTCAAGTCTCATTTAACAATAAGTATGCAACAATAACATCAAAAGATCATTCAGAGGTGTTCAAAGCTTATAAAAAAGAGAGAATATACATATTACATACTGAATATGATGATAAGGCTATGTTTTCATTAGAGGATGATAGGAATAAAAATTATTTATTAAAATGGCATCATAGACTTGGCCATTTAAACTTTCAAGATGTGCATAAAATAACGAATTCAACTTTAAAAACAAAAGTTATAAAGGAAATGCAATGTTTGATATGTGCTAAAGCCAAAATTACTCAGACACCATATACCTTATCTTCAAGAAGAGACAACGAATTAATTGGCACAATACATTCTGATATTTGCGGTCCATTTAGCGTACAATCCCTTGGTGGCGCTAAATATTTTGCCACCTTCATATGCGAAAATTCGAGATATATTAATATTGTGTTTTTGAAAAAGAGAAGTGATATTTTAGAAGAATTTAAAAAAGTCAAGTTACAAATTGAACGAGAAACCGGTAATAAAATTAAACGCTTATTGACAGATAATGCCAAAGAGTATACATCATTAGAATTTTCAACATATTTGCAGTCATTCGGAATAAAGCATTTGTTATCAGTAGAATATTGTCCGCAACAAAATGGAATCGCGGAAAGGGCAAACAGAACTATAATGGACATGGTAAGATGTATGTTAATTGAAACGGGCCTACCAAAATCTTTATGGGCGGAAGCAGTGAACACGGCTGTCTACATAAGAAACAGGTGCCCAACAAAAGCGTTAAATAACACAACACCGTATGAAATATGGTATAAGAAAAAAGTAAATATTTCATTTTTTAAAACATTTGGAGCTAAAGTTGTCGCTTTAGAGAAAAGGCCAGGTAGGTCTAAACTTGACCCTAAAGGAGAAGAGTATATTTTCGTTGGATATTCCCATGAAGCAAAAGCATATCGTTTATGGGAAAAAAATTCAAAGACAATTATCAAAAGAAGAGACGTGAAATTTTTCGAAAAAATAGAAACAGAGTACAGTGTAAATGAATTTATGATAAAATCTCAAGACATCGATAGTGAATGTGAATCACAAAAAAGTGAAGACGACGTGTACAGCAGTTGTGATTCAGAAAAAAATGAAAACAATTCTGTGGAACTTTTGGAAAACGAGAATAGAAATTTGGAAACGAAATTAAATTATAAAGATGGATTTGGTGAAAAATATATCGATTTTGGTGAAAACTCTAAAAAAAATGCGTCATGTGAACTTGGTGATAAAACTACTAGTATTCAAAAAAATTCAAAAAAAACGGCAACAACTACTCGTTTAGGACTACGAAGCCAAACACGGAAAATTGAAACTCCACAAGATCAGGTAAATATTGTAATTAATTCTGTTATTAACAACCCTATTTCTTTCGAAGATGCAATGAATCGTGATGACAAAACGAAATGGAAAGCGGCCTTAAACAACGAATTAGAATCACTAAAACGAAATAACACTTGGGAAATAGTAAAACTTCCAGAAGGAAAAAAGGTGCTACAAAACAGATGGGTATTCTGTATAAAACGTAACGATAGAGATTTAAACCCAAAATATAAAGCAAGGTTAGTGGTCAAAGGTTGCCAACAGACATTGGGTGTGGATTATTTCGAGACATTTGCTCCAGTGGCGCGCTACGAAACAATAAGACTCTTGTTAGCCTTGTGTGCTGAAAATCAAATGCTACTCCACCATATGGACGTAACCACTGCATATGTTCAAGGTGATTTGGATGAAACAATTTACATGAAAATTCCACAAGGCATGGATAACGTAAAAGGTGACGTCGTATGTAAATTAATGAAGCCGCTGTATGGGTTGAAACAGGCTGGACGACAGTGGAATAAGAAATTGGATTCATATTTAAAAAGCATAGGTCTTCAGAACACTGTATCTGAACCATGTTTTTATTTTAACAGTGAAGGAAAAAAATTGTTCACCGTCATTTATGTAGATGATATATTAATCGCATCAAATGAACTAGAAGAATTGGAACAAATTAAAACAAAACTGATGAAACAATTTGAAATAAAAGATTTAGGACAAGTAAAGGATATTCTAGGAATAAACATAAGGCGAGATGGCGAAACTGGAAAATTAGAAATGTGTCAGTCAAATTATATAGTTAAGGTCTTAGAAAAGTTTAATATGCAAGATGCGAAAATTATGAACACACCACTAGAGGAAAATGTGAAAATATTAAAAATAACCACTGAAAGTGAAAAGGAAAAACCAGTACAAACGAATGAAAAGATATATAGAGAAATTATTGGGTCTTTAATGTACTTGTCCAATACTACAAGACCAGATATTGCGTTCGCATCCAATCTACTTAGCAGATTCTGTAATGCATTTGCAGAAATACATTGGCTATGTGCAAAGCGAGTTTTAAGGTACCTTAAAGGAACAAAAGACTACAAAATTATCTACAAGAAAAATCAAACAAAAGGCTTATACGGGTATGTTGATGCAGACTGGGCAGGCGACATTGAAGATAGAAAATCGTGTTCTGGATACATCATATATTTAGGGGATTCGCAAATTTGTTGGAAGACGAAAAAGCAGAAGTCAGTGGCTCTCTCCACTATGGAAGCGGAGTACATTGCGCTTTCAGAATGTTCAAAAGAGATCGTTTACATTCGAAAACTATTGAAAGAAATTGGAATGGCAAACTATTTAACTGAACCATCCTTAATATATTGTGATAATCAAGCGGCAGTTAAACTAGCAAATGACAGCGTCTTTCATGAGAGATCAAAACACGTGGACATCAGATACCACTTCACCAGATCAGCTGTTAAAAACGGTGAAATTAGACTAGAGTATATTCCATCAAACCAGAACAGAGCTGATATACTAACCAAATCGTTAAGTAAAGTAAAGCATAGCAATTGTGTGCAGATGTTGGGAATAAATTGATGGCTAAAAGTTTTAAAGAATATTCTTGGTATAATATTAATACATAAATTAAATTTAATTAGAAAACTTTATTCAAAATCAAAAAAAATATAAAATTATTTTTGCTCAGATTTTTTTGTCATGCAGTGTAAAAATTTAAAACAAGAAAAAAATACATTTAGATTATTTTTAATAATTTGATGAACTACCAAAATGAAAACAGGTTTATTTATTTTCTTATTTTTTTGCTTGCTGCAATTTAAAGTAATAATTAAGAATTTTATGAAATTGGAATTATGTATTTTTTGTTGTTTTGCTGAAATTACAAATTTAGTGTTTATGAAAAAAAAGAAGGAATTAATTTATAAAAAAAAAAAAAAAAATAATAGTCAATAACCATAAAGAAAATTTTTCTTGATTAAAATTTAAATTAAAATTTATTGTGTTAAAAAAAAAAATTTTTGTATTAGAAATCAAAAACAAAAGAAATTATAATTGTAAAAGAAATTGTGTTGATACGGGGAGTGTTAAGATTTACATTTATAAAGTACATACATGTATAAATCATATTACAGCTAAGTGCATATTTTACTCATTTGTATTCATATGCAAGTATATAACATTAATAACTATATACATGCATAAACTGTACTCATTATAAACTGTTCTTATCTACACAATTCTTAATTTAAATACATTTACTTTGATTGTGAATATGTCTTAATTATATAAATAAAGTTAGTTCTTGAATAAAACTCAACATTAACACTCAGAGCTATCCCCTGTGTTTTTAATCGCGGAAGAAATAAAAAAAAATATAAAAATTATTTATGTTGTAATATTTTTAAACAGTTGTTAGTATAACGTATAGGCATGGCTGATTGTCGGAAATGTCGGTCGAAAAATAGAGGAGAAACGGGTATTAGATGTTACGGCGTGTGCGGGAAAATTTTTCACGGTGCGTCTAAATGCTCGGGGCTTGAACAGGTAGCATATAATTTATTAGACTCAAACCAGAACATTAAATTTGTATGTGATGATCCTATTTTATATATACATAATGTAGACAAGGTTCTACAAAATCTTGAATGGGAAGTGAAAAAAGCGATGACCATCTGACTGAATATAAGCAAGAATTTGAGAGTGCACTAAGAAAAAATTAATTAGAAACAATGCAACTACTAAAAGAGTGCTTACAAAGTATAACAAGTGATGAAAAAAACCGAGGGTAAAAGGCACAGTTAAAAAGTTTTATAGGGTTTCAAACTGACTATTTTATCATTTATTTTTATACAAATATATTTAAAAATAAATGATATTATAATTTAGTTATTTCATCAATTTATTAATTATGAATAATAGTGAAATAAAAGTTTAAATTTTAAAGACCTAATAGCCATTCAATTGGGATGGATCCCAAATTTTTGTTAAGCAAACTTATGATGCTTTTCGAGGATCTGCCTTATCCCTCTTGTCCCCACTCATCCATTTTTTTTGGTTATAGGAAATCAATTTTGGACTCCACCATAATTTGGAATTTTATCTAGAATTTTATTATCTAAGCAAAAATGGTTAAAACTAAGAGACAATTTCTTCAATTTAAAGAACCCCTTTAAAATTTAAGAAAAACCTTTAACATATGTTAAAATATAATTATACAGCTTAGCTTTAAATTTTGTATATTTGTAAAAAAAACTTTTAACATGTATTCAAGTTACAGGTGTTTAAAAATAGCA
Organism: Dolichopus griseipennis; assembly: GCA_963082915.1. Taxonomy (NCBI): domain Eukaryota; kingdom Metazoa; phylum Arthropoda; class Insecta; order Diptera; family Dolichopodidae; genus Dolichopus; species Dolichopus griseipennis. The sequence goes on from OY720441.1 coordinate 211,145,584, forward strand.
AAATTTCAATTTTCGACCCATTATAGCTCCTAAATAGGGGGTTTGACAAAAAAATTTTGTTAACCGCCTACTACTAATTTCTGACGATCTAACTTCTCGCTAGCTTGAGCGTTTAGTAGATAAGTCGGTCAAAAATTTTGCAAAAATAGAGTTTTGGATAATGGTAAAATTTAGTGCCGGATGGCAACCCTTGACATTTGCCTTTATAAATTTAAAAAGTTTATATAACCAGCTATCTTTTTCCGTTTTTAGATTGAAAATGCACTTAACAGAACTCTTGTTATAACAATTTAAAATTCGGGCTTTTTCCAATTTTGGGGGGCTTTAGCTCCACAACTAGTGGGGTTACAGAAAAAAGTTCTTCTATGAAATTATTTTTTTGCAATATCTTCCCATAGTTAAAATTTCTTCTTTTTATTTGAAAAGGTGTAAAATTTTTGTAAACATGCGGACAGACGGACGGACAAAGTGAAACTAAATAGGCAAGCTAAAAAGTGTGGAACAAAAACAATTTGAAAAATTTTCTAAACTTAGTGAAAAACTGAATGCAACTATGAATAATACTTTACCAAAGAGAAATGAACTAAGTGATCAAATTACAAACTTTAGTGTAAATAAAATTTAACAAAATATAGGTAAAAATTTGTTGTTCTCTGACATTGTAAAACAAAATACGTGTGTATCTAAGCAAAAATATTTTACCTGAAATGAAAAAAAAGTAGCCATACCTGAAATAAAACAAAAGTGACAAAGTAAAGTCTGCTATTGAAAAAAATTTAGAAAAGAAATAGAAAGCAGAAATTCCTACGGATCTTAAACCGAGAATAGAAATAGTGTATATGACATCGAAGTATTCTGAGAATGAATTGTTGAATAAACTGAAGTGTCAAAATTAACACTTAGAAACGAGTGAGAGTGCTTCGATGCTTTAAATGAAAAGCGTTCAACCATAAAGCTGCTGATTGCAAAAACGAGGAAATATGCTCTAATTGCCTCCAAAAACATAAAAATAGTGTAAGAAGGAGAACGTAGTTAAATGTATTAATTGCATCATAGCAAATGACGGGCTTAAGCTTAACCATGGCCAGAGCCATGATACCTTTAGCAAACTTTGTCCGGTTTATTTAAGAAAACTGAGCATGATTAAGAATAAAATCGGTTATTAGCAATTACAGACTCATATTAATGAAACAAATAAAAAAACTATGTCTAATTCAAATGAAATTTTGTAGGACCATTTAGGGAATACCGAAACCACAATGTCATCGAATACAATTAAAGACGAATTCAATACAACTGGGTGGCACAGTGGTTAAGTGCCAACCTTTCATGTGAAAGCCCCCGTGTTTGAACCTCAGTGAAAGTGAAAAAAACTTTTCTGGCTTTCGACTCGACTCAGCTATCATTCGCCATTGGGTTCAAATTAATGGTTAATCAATACCTAAAAAAGTTTGAGAAAATTTGTTTGTTTGTTTGTTTGTCCAGGATTCACGTGAAAACCACTGGTCCGAATGTCACAAAATTTTAAAGGAATAATTCTGAGAGCCCGGGAGATGACATAGGCTATGTCATATTTTTATAACAGGTTGTTAACAGGTTGCGGCTCCAGAGCCGTTTTAAGCTTTTTCATTTTTTGGATGTCGAGTCAAAACGGTTTGACCGATTGACTTGAAAATTTGCACAAAAGTTCCTCTTAGTAATCGCAATTAGTTGTATAAATTTGGTTGGAATAAATTAACCCATTTCGGCCTGGTGGGCTTCCAAAAAATTTTGTGTTTCCGATTTGTGTCCAATTTTACAGGGTAATTTTGCATTCTAAAAGAGAGGCTGGAAAAAGTTTAAGTTAAGTTCGATTAACTCGTTTTCCACGACGACGCCTTTAATTTTTCTATAAATTTTATTTGCTTAAACGTGTAAAAGAATTTTTATTGAAAATTTTGTACCAGGATTTTAATAAAAACCCACAGGGTTAATTTGGTTTTGACCTGTTTGCGCGTTTTGAACAAAGATTCAATGAAATTTTCAAATTTTTGGTATAAACACAAGGTAACTTTTACTCCAAAACTTAATTAATAAGACAAATTTTTTTCCTTAAATAGTCTCAAATAGTTAAAAGCTAAATGAGGTAATATTAATAATAATAAAAATAAAGCTAATAAAGAATCCGAATAAAAATATCTTTAAAATTAAATAATATAGCGTTTTATTTCTCCACATTTTTTCGTAAGTCTTTGTCTTTTATCTTTGTTGCTGTTGTTGTTTTTTATAAATAGATTTCAGTGTGAAATGTCACAACTTCAGTGTACAGTTTTCTTCAAATGAAATCTAAAACTCAAAAAATTCAATTTCGTATATATAATACTTAAATACATAGTATTTTAAAACAGGTTTTCCAAAAAAGAAGCCTACATTTTTCTCATAAAATCTTAAAAAAAACGAGGAAGAGCGTAGTACAACTTTCAGGTAAGTACTAAACAAAATATAAGTTGAAAAGCAGATATTTAAATCTTTTCTTAACCATCGACAATATATTATTCAAACGTTGGCAATTCAAGAAAACTACTATTGACATAGTATAATGACATAATGGCAAATTTGGTATACCCTTTTGACCTATAGTCATTTTAATTCAGTTAACATTATTCGCGGAAAACCTACCATCCTCAACTCTATCGTCAAGGAGCACTATATTGTCAAGAAGCACCATGTATAGAAAAATTTAAGATAATCGTTCAAACTGTTTGTCAAACTGTTTTTTAAAGTTTTTGTTTCGCAATCGGTTAAAAGAACTCGACAAAACATTTTTTTAAGCATTCCCCTATTTCAAAGAAGTTGTACCTACTTTGAAAAATTGGACTTAATTTACTTACAAATTTTTTTTTTAACATTCGTCGGGTCGGCAGGGGTTAACAAATTCCAAATCTGTTAGTAAAGTGAACTTCATTTTCAAAGAGGGACACATATACAAAATTTGAAGTTAATCGGTTAAATCATTTCTGAATCCGAACTCGACCAGAACCAATTCTCATGGTACTTTCATTACTAGTAACCTAGACTATAAATTTTATCGAAATAGTGTAATTAGTTTCTGAGTTATGGCGTTTTTAAGATATATGTTTGTTAGCACTTGAACTTTTCAAATATTTCGCCCATATGCAGTTCCCGCCTTACTTTCAATACTAGTTAACCCTTGTACACAGTTGGAACATTCTATATTAATCTTAAGTTACTATTTTTTTTAAATTCGATAACAAGCTTTTAAATCTTTAGAGGTCTGATAGAGTTACCTGAACCACCACTTCAGTTGATCAGAAATTAAGGGGACACGTAAGAAATAGTACAGAACACCCTTGTGCCAAATTTGAAGCTTCTACATTTGTTTGAAGTTACAACCTTTATTATTTTCGAAAATATGCTTTAAGGTCTTCGAAACTATGTGGATGGTCCCCGACCCACTATTTCAATTGGTTCCAATTTTCGAGGACATTTAAGGGAATAGAAACCCTGATACTGAATTTGGTGGTTCTAACTTCTTTGGATTCGGAATCATGCTCGTTTGGCCTAAATTCGATGAAAAAGTTCCAGTATCCGAAGCCATGGTCTGATTTCCCTTATATGCAGTTCGCGCCTTTCTTTCAATACTAATGGACCCTTGTACACAATTGGAACGTTCTATCTTAATTTAAAGGTAGTTTTTTATTAATTTCAATGATATGCTTTAAGGTCTTCGGAACTGTGTGGATTGCCCCCGATCCACTACTCCAAATGGTATCGACGAATATCGACTCAGAAGATCACGCTTTCACAAATATATATACTTTTCCATATGTAGCTCTCTTCCTTTAGGTGGTTACAAGCACCATACAAAAGTTAATATACCCTTTTCCTATTTCATAGGTGTAGGGTATAAAAACCTACAGTATGTAAACCTACAATTTGGTTTTGACTTGAGCACCAAACTGTTTTTTAAAGTTTTTGTTTCGCAATCGGTCAAAAGAATTCGTCAAAACATTTTTTTAAATATACCCCTAATCAAAGAAGTTTTACCTACTTTAAAAAATTGGACGTAATATCCATCCCAAATTTTTTTTGGAAAAATTGTCTGGCGGCAAGGGTTAACAAATTCCAAGTCACATATACAAAATATGAAGTGAACCGGTTAAACCATTTCTAATTTATAGCAAAGTATCGAAAAAACCTATAAAAAGCTGTTGGGCCGCAACGGGTTAACGGAACTTAACAAATATTTTTGTGAGGCTTTTTTTTAACCAAAGCAGTACTTCGTAAAATTGGCCGAAACTTGCTTTTTTGCAATTTGCACGCCCCCCCTTCCCCTAACGTGCAAATACATTAACATGCAATTTGCACGTTAGAAGGAAGAAATTTTGAACTACGGGTAGTTATTGCAAAAAAAAATATTATTTCATGGAAGAATTTTTTGTTGTAGTCCCACTCGTTACGAAGCTGCAGCCCTTAAAGAATTAAAAATCCCTAGTTTTATATTGTAATGCAAAAATTCTATTAGGTATATTTTCAGTTATATAATTTTATTTATTTATTAGAAAACAAATTAAACTACTTTTCTAAGAGTTCTTCTTCCAAATTTTCGTTAGTTAATAATATAATATTAATTTTAGTTATATAATATCAGGGACGGGTACACATTTTAGGTTTTAATTTGAAACCAGGGTATTCCCTTTTTCCAAAATTAAGAAAACAACCACAATTTTACAATTAAACTACATTTTGAAAGGCTATTTTGCAAAAAGGTTAATCCTGATTTTGTTACCAAAGTCTCGCATAGAGGAATTCATAAATACTCTGGATTTTTAACAAACCTAAATATACTTCCTAATATAGTATTTCGCATAGATAAATATATAAATACATATTACTGAACATCTAATATTTTGCCTTATAGGGACTTATGACCCACTTGTATGGGGACTTATGTCCCACGTAAATATTTTAAAGTGGGTCATAAATTCCTTAGGGACTTATATCCCACTAAGTGAGTTTGACTCAAATTTAGAGATTGATCAAAGATTTGAGAAGGATTTAATTTTTTTTCAAAATAGTTAAGCCTGTGCCTGTTTCGAAGTAAATATTTTTTTAATAAGTTTGTTTTAAGAAAAATAAAAGAATATACATATTTTTATTAAATATAACGTTATTTTATTTTTATTTTTGAAAAAAAAAAATAATATTTGTCTTATGTATTACTTTGCAAAAGGCATAACATTATTTTTTATACAAAAAAAAATTACAAAATAAATAATTTCTTGTTTCATAAATGCTTATTTCTTTTAAACGCTTTAATATAGACATACACTATGTGTGCACAAATTATAGAAAAAAACAATTGGTTTCCAACGATGTAAATATTTAGTAGGTTTCTTGGCCAAATTTTGAAAAATATGAGTTTCAGAGAAAGATGTTGAATATATTTGTTTTTGCAAAATTATCGTCATCAAATAAACGTTAAAATATTCTCCAGACCGTGATCTTAATTAATAGCTTTGGTTGAATATATATATACCGAACAGATCGCGATAAGTCCTACCAGTTATATAATATTGAACAAAAGGTTTTTTAAAACCAAAAATTTTATAAGGGCTCCCTAGATTTTAGGGTTATATCTTTTAAACCGGATGCAACAAATGCCATCATTTAAAAAAGTAATGGGGGACTTCATAGTAGAACTACTTCTCTACAAACTCTTCCGAGTTGTTAATCTTAGCTGCACTGCCTTTACTGTTGAATGATTTAGGACATTTGATTAATTATTTCAATTTTAAATAACTTTTAGATTTATTATCTTAATTTATAGTATAGAAAAGGTTAATTTCAGATTGAAATATTGGAATTAGAATTGGTTAATTCTCTAATAATAGAGAATATAATAATAATTAATTTAAGTTCTAAGTATATATACCTATTACAAAAGCTTATAAATGCAAAATATTCAATAAATGCATTTTAAATATACAATACCAATTTTAGAACTATTCATATAATTCATTTAAGCATAAAAATACATTTTACATAAATGCAGGAAATACCTTTGAATTCAACATAAGTATCGTACACATTTCTTAATTATATAATTGGTATTAATTCAACATAACTCTAAAATACATGATATAATAAAAAATAAAAAAAAAATAAAAATTGTCATTTATTAACAAAAAAAAATTTGTTTTTAATAGTAAAGTAGTCTTTTATAGTTAAGTTCTTAGGCATTTAAAAATATAAAAGTGTTAAATTAGAACGGAAATAGTGTATCAAATTTGAAGTTTCTATATTTTTTAATTTCGAAGATAAGCTTTTAAATTTTTGGATTTTTTAAGAGGCACCTGAACCAACAATAAGTAAGTCTAAATTTCGGGGACACAAAGAAAATAAGAAAAAACCCTTATACCAAATTTAGAGGTTCTATATTTATTTCAAGTTATTATCTTTATTAATTTCAAACGTATGCTTTAAGGTCTTGGGAAAAGTGGGGGTGGTATGCAAACTGTTATTCCAATTCATCCAAAATTTCACGTACACAAAGCAAATAAGAAGAAACACCTGTGCTCCAAACTTTAAGGATCTATCTTCTTTGGTTTCAAAATTATACTCCACTAGCAGATTTACCCAGCGTTGCTCGGGAGCGTGAAAATTGCAAAAAAGCAAGTTTGAACCAATGTTTTGAAGTATTACTTTGGTTAAAAAAAAAGCCTCAAAAAATAATTGTGGAGTTCCGTTAACCCATTGTGGCCCAACAGCTTCTTAAAGGTTTTTTCGTTGCCTTGCTATAAATTAGAAATGATTTAACCGGTTAACTTCAAATTTTGTATATGTGCTCCTCTTTGAGAATGAAGTTAACTCTATTAACAGACTTGGAATTTGTTAACCCATACCGACCCGACGATTGTTCTAAAAAAAATTTTAAGTAAATTACGTCCAATTTTTGAATGAAGGTAACATTTCTTTGAATTAGTGGAATGTTTAAAAAATATTTTGTCGAGTTCTTTTAACCGATTGCGAAACCATAAATTTAAAAACCAGTCTGCAAAACAGTTTGACCGATTATCTCTAATATTTCTATACGTGGTGCTTCTTGACAATTTGGTGCTTCTTGACGATAGTGTTGAAGTTGAGGGGTTTCCGACGAATAATGTTAACTGAATTAAAATTTTAATTTTTATTATCATTTAAAAATTAATAATTATGAAAACTTTCAAGTGAAATTTGATAAATTTGTTGAAAAACTGCAATAATAATTGTAAAAAAAGCGTTTTAAAAAAATTTCTTTATTACATTTTAAAATCAACATGTACACCATCTGTAATTTTTGTATTAACTTTTTTCAATAACATTAACTAAATTACATAACATAAATTTTTACATTACATTAATAACATAACTTAAATTAAAACTCCTTTTAAACGCGACTGCCGGGCAACGTGCGCCGGGTAATAGCTGGTTCCCATATAAGTATTATTATACCCATTTGACTATAGGTCAAAAAAGTATACTAAATTTGCCATTATGTCATTATACTATGTCAATAGTAGTTTTCTTGGATTGCCAACGTTTGAATAAAATATAGTCGATGATTTAGAAAAGGTTTAAAAATCTGCTTTTCAACTTATATTATGTTTTGTATTTACTTGAAAGTTCTACTACGCTCTTCCTCGATTTTTTATGATTTTATGAGAGAAATGTAGGTTTTTTTTTTTGAAAAACTGTTTCAAAATACTATGTATGTAAGCATAATTTATACGAAATAATTTTTTGATTTTTAGATTTTATTTGAAGAAAACTGAAATCTATTTTTAAAAAACAACAACTACAAAGGAGACAAATAACAAAGACTTACGAAAAAATGTAGAGAGGAAAATGTTACGTTATTTAAATTCAAAGATATTATTATTCGAATCTTTATTAGCTTTATTTTTATTACTATTATTAATATTATCTCATTTAGCTTTTATTTGACTCTATTTTAAGCGAACAGGCTGAAATGGGTTAATTCATTCCAACCAAATTTATACATCAAATTACGGTTTGTAAGAGGAACATTTGTTCACAATTTCAAGTCAATCGGTCAAATTGTTTTGACTAGACATCAAAAATATTGAAAAAGCTTCATTGCGCCCAAACGGATTAGCCGAACTCAACAAAAATTTGTGCCAAACGGATTAACCAAAGTCTCTTTTCGACTGCAAAATCACTCTGTAATATTGGATACAAGTCGGAAACACAAAATTTTTTCGAGACCCGCCAGGCCGAAATGGGTTAAATTATTCCAACCAAATTTATACAAATAATTCCTGTTGCTAAGAGGAACATTTGTGCAAAATTTCAAGTCAATCGGTCAAACCGTTTTGGGTCGACATAAAAAAAAAACGAAAAAGCTTAAACCGGCTCTGGAGCCGCAACCTGTTGACTTATAAAAATGTGACACAGCCTATGTCACGCCCGGGCTTTCAGAATTTTTCCTTTAAAATTATGTTACAATCGGACCAGTGGTTTTCACGTGAATCCTGGACAAACAAACATACAAATTTTCTCTATATATTAGATTTACGAAAAATGACACTTTAAACATAAAAAAATTAATGTGCGAATACGATTTCTTAAGTACTTATTTTAATTAGTTATTATTACATAATCTTAAAATTATTTATATTGCTGATAATATTGCTTATATTTCTGATAATACAGTATAATCATTATAATTTTCCAGATTGCATGTTGTTCTATGACTTAACTTATAAACTGAAAATTGCATGGGTCTTTCCTGTTTAAATGTACAAGAAAATAAAACTCAGATAAAATCTGTTGAATTTCTAAAATATATATATATATATATTTATTACCTTCTTAATCCAATGATTATAATAATATGTATTAAAGTCGTTAAATACAATATCACACTCAGCCGTTTCTTCCTTTAACAAAGCAATCGCTTTTGGTATATCCTCGGCCTTCATTAAAGGTCAAACCAGAAATTTATAAAACATTTTGCAATAATTTTTAGATTTTCGAATTGTAAGTAAAAAATTTATGATTTTGCAGCTTTACGTTGCAAAGCTCTGGTATATTGAAACCAGCAACCTCTAATTGTAACACCTGGAAAAGCCTTTTTAAGCGCATTTCGCAATGCAGCCTCAAAATCAGTGGTAAATGATTTTGCAGTAAATATAAAATAGTTTGTATTAACACACTGAAACAAGTGAGTATATCTATTTCACTTTTATGCGTCAATAAGATATAAGCAAATAGATACATCTAAAATTTAAATATTTCGCTATAAATTTCAATTTTAAAATAAATAAGCGATTCTATAATTTAAAAAGATCTAATTAATAATTTTTATTATAAATACTTACGTGTTGAGCATAAGAAATATAAAGAATTAAAAGTTGATTGTAGTTACACGAAGTTGGTGCAATATTAAATGTAACAACAATAAAATTTGTTCATCTTCAAATATCCGTTTGACCTCGGTATAAGGTAATAAATTAGATGCCGTCTTATTTTCTAATCGCATTATTTCCAATATTTCTCTGGCACCTGTTCTTTTTAACGATACATTTTTACTATAATTTTTTATCGAATTCAGTAAATTTAATTTTAACATCATTTCACTTTGGTCACCATTTGGATGCAGTATTCCATTTTTATACCCGCGCATACATATATGAAATCAGGTATATTAAAATTGCTCCTCCGTTTGTAATGCATCGATCTGGACGAGCTATATATAGTGCCAAGGGATACGTATCGGATCACCATCAAAAAGTAAATCGATCTAGCTATGTGTGTCTGTCCGTCCGTGTGTCAGCACGATAACTCAAAAACTAAAAAGGCTAGAGTTTTGAAATTCACACAAAGTCATTTTTAGACAATTTCTAGGTTCCCTATTGTTTTTGGTTAAAAGCGGACCAAGGCTTCGAGGAGCTGCCATATAACTTTTTTGCACCAATATGAACTTCTTCAAAACTAATTATACTACGAGGATGAAATTACACACGGTTAGTTTTATAATGACTCCGGCACTTATATGAAGTTCCAAATTGTTACGGCTTAATTTTCGGGGGGCTGCCATACAACTTCTTTGCACTAATATGAATTTCTTCAAAACTAATTATACTACGAGGATGAAAATTACACACGGTTAGTTATATAATGAATCGAGCACTTATATGAAGTTTCAAAATGTTAGGACCCCATTTTCGGGGGCTGCCATAGAACTTCTTTGCACCAATATGAATTTCTTCAAAACTAGTTATAATACGAGGATGAAAATTACACACGGTTAGTTATATAATGAATCGAGCACTTATGTGAAGTTTCAAAATGTTAGGACCCCATTTTCGGGAGGCTGAAGTTTCAAAATGTTACGGCCCCATTTTCGGGCAGCTGTCATATAAAATTTTCAATTCAATAACTATGAATCTAATGAAGCTACGAGGTTAAAATTAAAATTGGGCAGGTAAAGTAATTAAAAGGGCAAGTTACTTGACAAAGTTGCACATCACTCGGACCAACTTTTAGGGTGTGCGAATTTTTTTTTTTTTTGTTTTATGATTTTTTTTAGTTTATTTTTTAAGAAAAAATTATGGGATAATGAATTAAATTTTTTATACCCGTGCATACATATATGAACATCGGGTATATTAAAATTACTCCTCCGTTTGTAACGCATCGAAATATACGAGCTAGATATAATGTCAAGGGTACGAATCGAATCAGCATCGAAAAGTGAATCGATCTAGCTATGTGTGTCCGTCCGCCCGTCAGCACGATAACTCAAAAACTATAAGAGCTAGAGTTCTGAAACTTTCACAAAGTAATTTTTAGACAGTTTGTAGGTTCCCTATTGTTTTTGGTTAAAATCAAAGAAAGGCTTCGGGTAGCTGCCATACAAATTTTTCGAAATTTTATGAATATTTTCAAAATTAATAACGAAATAGAAACCAAATATAAAAACAAACAAATTGTTGTCTAATTATTAATCGATTCATGGTGTAGTGGTTAGGACATGTTACTTGTAGCAAAAATGTCTCGGTTCGAATTCAGGCTAAGGAAAAATTTTTTTTTTTTTTAAATTCATTTTTTGTTATCTATTTTCTTTTTAATAAAATATATGTATTTATTTTATGTATGAAAAATTTTATTTTATAGAAAATTTGACAGAAAACTCTCATTTATATTAAAAATTATTAATTTTTTTAAATATTTCTATAAAAAAAATTCAAAACTGTTATTTAAAACAAACAATTGATACCATAGCAACTACAATTATTTAAAAACTGTTATTTAAAACAAACAATTGATACCATAGCAACTACAATTATTTAAAAAACAAAATTAAGATAAATAAAAACTCGTTTTGTAGGAAAATTATTTATTGTTCTATGGTGTAGTGGTTAGGAGTCCTAACATGGGACTAGTAGTCGAAACGTTTCGGTTCGATTTCTGGCTGGGGCAAAAATTTTTTTTTGTTTTTAATTTATCCCATTTTATCCTACTGTGACCATATGGTCGCATTAAATTTTACATAATTCAAGTAGCTCTGATTTTTTGTCTGCCATTTCTTAACCTATGGCAACCATTGCAATATATTTTTGGATGTTTTAAAGAATTGTTTTTGATTTGAACTGGATATTTGTAAAAAAATTACGGGTTGTTTGTTTTATTTTAATTTAAAGTGAGAAATAAAAGTTATATAAAAAAAAATGTCGAATCAAAAGTAAGTAATTGTTATTACACATTTTTATATAATTTTATAAAGAATATATTTTAAAAACTTGAATAGAGCTTACCAAAGTAGAAAATAATTTATTTGGTGAATTTTATTTTTTTTTTCATTTTGAAATGAAATTATATTACATGTTACCATACGGTTACTCTAGGACAATACAAGTACAAAATTTTAATTTTTCTTTCTATAGGAATCTTACACTAAATGAAATTTTGGATGCTCTAAATGAATCTGATATAGAAAGAGCTATTTGCATACAGCCTCCTGAAATTCATGAGTTAACCGATGAAGATTCTTGTGATGAGTTTGAAGGTGTAGTTGAAGGTTTAAGTAGCAGACAACTTCTGGCCGAAGCAGAATTTTTCCGCTAAATAGAAAATTCAAACAGACTTGGCCCTGAAAAATTAAGGAAAAAAAATGTATTCATTGGCAAACTACAAATCTACCTAATTTTTCAAACATTTTTTTCCCCAAACAAAATTATTCAACATATAAGAATATGGGTCCAGTTGAATTATTTAAATTATTTTTCGATGAAAAAATTTTTAACCATATTATAGAGCAAAGCGAAATCTATGCTCTGTGTAAAATTTGGCCTAGCCCTGAAATAACAAAGGAGGAATTTAAAGTTTTTATAGGGATTTTAATTGTATCTGGGTATAATACTTTACCAAGCCGAAGAGATTATTGGTCTACTAATAATTCGAAAAACAATATAGCTGTGTATGAGTCAATGAGAAGAAATCGTTTTGAAACCATAATGAAGTGTTTGCAATTTCATCCAAATAACATGCTAAATATGGATGATAAATTTTCGAAACTCCGACCACTCATTGAGCATTTGCAAAAAAAATGCATGAAGCATTTTGTTCCCAATGAAAATGTATCCCATGATGAAGCTATGGTTGAATATTTTGGTAAACATAGTTGCAAACAATCGATAAGAAATAAGCCAATCAGATTTGGCTATAAAATATGGTCTCAAAATACTCCATCTGGTTATTTGATTGCTTTCGATCCGTATCAAGGAAAAACGCACAAGGGTGATGTTCAAGTTGAAACGGAATTTGGAAAATGTGCTTCCACTATACTACATTTACTAGACAGATACAGCGAAGATAAAAAATGTTTGCCGTATCACATATATTGTGATAACCTATTTACAACTTTGCCTTTATTGGGAAAAATGAAAAGTTTAGGATATAACTGTACGGGTACTATAAGAGAAAATCGTCTCGATAAAAACTGTCCTTTACGTTATTCAAAAATTATCAATAAGAATGAAAACCGAGGCTATATGAAAAATGTTACAGCAGTCTTAAATTCTGAAAATTTGTTTGTGACACGTTGGAAAGATAACGCTGTAGTCACTGTAGCATCTACAAAATTCAGCGAAACTCCTGTAGGCAGTGTTTCTAGGTGGAGTCGAGCTGCTGGCAAACAAATATCTATTCCCATTCCAAACGTTATCGAAGCTTATAATAAAAATATGTGCGGGACAGATCGAATGGATCAAAATATTAACGCTTATAGAATAGGAATAAGGGGGAAAAAATGGTGGTGGCCTCTATTTACATGGTTGCTTGATGCTGCTATTCAAAATGCGTGGCAGTTGTTACGCTTTTAAAGAAAAGAATATGACCAATATTCCTTTAGAGTTGATATTGCTACAGCCTATTTAGAATCATATAAAGTATTTCCAAAATCTGCTGGAAGAAAACGTCAACAAACAGAAGGTGATTTGTATGTACGTTATGATGGTGAAGACCATTTAGTACAACCAACTGCTAAAAGGAGAAGATGCGTTTATGAAGAATGTTGTTCAGTTGGTAGAACAGAATGTAAAAAATGTAACGTCGGTTTATGTGTTAAATGTTTTGTAAATTATCATAACAAATAGTGCATTATACACCATACCTCCTTTACAATATGTATAATATTTTTTTTTTATTGTTATTTTTTTTTTAGTTGTTTGAAATAATTTATTTTTTATTTATAATAAATGAAATAATAATAATTTAAGTTCTTGTACAAAATAAATAAAAATTTTTTAAAAAATTAAAATTTGTACCTTTATTTACCTAGTGTGACCATATGGTTACGGGCTAAAACTCAGAAATGGGACCATGGATGTGAAAATCGTTGATAGTTTTTTTTTTTATAAGATCTTAAGGAATATCTGTCCAAAATTTTTAGGCTATTCTGAGAACTTTTTTTAATCTGGGTAATAATGGGCTTAAAATTTTCATTTATAAATTATTTATTTTTTTTAAAACATTTTTAAAAAAATTCAAAACAGTTATTCAAAACAAAAAATTGATACCATCGCAACTATAATAATTTAAAAAAAAAAACTGAGATGAAAATAAAGTCGATGGCTTAGTGGTTAATTCCTTTTTTTTTTATTCATTTTTTTTGTAATTAAATATAAAAAAACAAATATTTTGAATTTTCTGTTAAACAGTTCAATTGCAATATATGAAATTCTTATTTATTTAATACACGCACGGGTATCTAAAAGTTGACAAAGTCAACTATAATCTTCCTCGTTTTTTTTAATTTTTATTTTTTTGTTGTTTTTTTTAATAAATTTTTAAAGGTAGAATTTTTAACTTTAATTTTTTATATAGAACAGAAGAAACGCACTCAACGCACAAATTGTAATACGGAACTGGTAGAACTGGTAGAACCCCTGTGCAATTGCACAGTTTTTTTTATGTATTTTTGATAAAGTATTTTATCTCTTTTATAATTAGATACCTAATACCTGTCGTTTTGAAATACTTTGTAATACCGAGTTCCTTTAGAAAATTTTACGTTTTTGTATAAATATTGCTAAAAAAAAAAAATTTCATTTTCTTAAAAATTTATTTTCGAACGCATTACTAATTTCATTAGTGAGAAACTAAAAACTTAATCTTTAAACTTAATTTTTTTTTTTACAATTTTTATTACTTTAAAATTTTTCTGAATATCATACGACCTTTCCTATTACAATTTTAACAAAAATGAAAAAAACTTAAAATTTTTTTTATTTTTGCCTCTGTAATCTATTTCATATAAATACATATCTGTTGCTGTTCTATCAATACAATTGATAATCGAATTACATTGTATGAAAATGAATTGTGATGTGAAATAACTAAGTCTCGCTATCATATTTGTGTACTAGCAGATTTAACCGGCGTTACCCGTTAGCGTGCAAACTGTAAAACAGCAAGTTTTGGCCAATTTTTCGAAATACTGCATTGGTTTAAAAGAAAGCCGCAAAAAAATATTTGTGGAGTTCCGTAAACCAATTGCGGCCCAACAACTTTTATAGCTTTTTCATTATTTTGCTATAAATTAGAAATGGTTTAACCGATTGACTTCAAATTTTGTATATGTGCTCCTCTTTCAGAATAATGTTCACTCCATTAACCGACTGATAACCCTTGCCGCCCCACAATTTTCCAAAAAAAATTTTTGGAAGCCTATTATGTATAATTTTGCGAAATTTTGCTTGGTCAAAGTCTTAAAAACAGGTTTGTTGAGTTCCGTTAACCCATTGCGGCACAGCAGCTTTTTACAGATTTTTTCGTTACTTTACTCTTGAGCAGAAACGGTTTTACGATTTGGCTTTAAATTTTGTATGCGTACATTTATATACTAGTCATTCCTACGATTGGTGAAAAAATTCTGTGTAATTTTGCGAAATTTTGCTTGTTCAAAGTCTCGAAAACAGGTTTGCTGAGTTCCGTTAACCCATTGCGGCACAGCAGCTTTTTACAAAATTTTTCGTTACTTTACTCTTGAGCAATAACGGTTTTACAATTTGACTTTAAATTTTGTATGTGTACATTTATATACTAGTCATTCCTACGATTGGTGAAAAAAAATAGGTACGGCTTCTTTGAATTAGGGGAATGTATAAAAAAAAAATTTTGTCGTGTTCTTTTGACCGATTGCGAACCAGAATCTTTAAAAAACAGTTTGCAAAACAGGTTGAACGATTATCTTTAATTTTTCTATTCGTGGTGCCTCTTGACAAATTTGTGCTCCTTGGCGATAGAGTTGAGGATGGTGGACTTTCGGCGAATAATGTTAACAAAATTTTTATTTTTATTATTATTTAATAATACTATGAAAAGTTTTAAGTGAAATTTGATAAATTTGTTGAAAACTTGCAAGAACAATTCTAACAGCGTTTTAAAAAAATCTCTTTATTAGATTTTAAAATTAACATGTACATCACCTGTAATTTTTGTGTAAACTTTTTTCAGTAACATAAACTTGAATTAAAACTCCATTGACAAGGCAACGTGCGCCGGTGGTAGCTAGTTAATATATAAGTTTATTATACCCGTTTTACTATAGGTCAAAAGGGTATACTACATTTGCCATTATGTCATTATACTATGTCAATAGTAGTTTTCTTGGATTGCCAACGTTTGAATAAATTATAGTCGATAGTTTAGAAAAGGTTTAAAAATTTGATTTTCAACGTATATTTTGTTTTGAACTTACCTGAAAGTTCTACTACGTTCTTCCTCGTTTTTTTATGATTTTATGAGAGAAATAAAGGCTTCTTTTTTGAAAAACCTTTTAAAAATCTAATATATAAAGGAGAAAATTTGTTTATTTGTTTGTTTGTCCAGGATTCACATGAAAACCACTGCTCCGATTTTCACAAAATTTTAAAGGAATAATTCTGAGAACCCGGAGGTGACATAGGCTATGTCACATTTTTATAAGTCAACGGGTTGCGGCTCCAGAGCCGTTTTAAGCTTTTTCGTTTTTTGGATGTCGAGTCAAAAGAGTTTGATCGATTGACCTGAAATTTTGCACAAATGTTCCCCTTAGTAACCGGAATTAGTTGTATAAATTTCGTTGGAATAAATTAACCCATTTCGACCTAGCGGGCTTCCAAAAAATTTTCTGTTTTCGATTTGTGTCCAATTTTACAGGGTGGTTTCGCAGTCGAAAAGAGAGTCTGTCACTGAAGCTTTTTCAATGTTTTTGATGTCGAATCAAAACGGTTTGACCGATTGACTTGAAATTGTGCACAAATGTTCCTCTTAGCAACCGGAATTTTGTTGTATAAATTTGGTTGGAATGAATTAACCAATTTCGTCCTGGCGGGCTTTCAAAAAAATTTGTGTTTCTAATTTGTGTCCAATTTTACAGATTGATTTGGCAGTCCAAATGGGAAGCTGCTAAAAGTTTTAGGATTATGTTCGATTAACCCGTTTTGCACGACGACGCCATGAAGTTTTTTATAAATTTCATTTGCTTAAACGATTAAAAGAATTTTATTGAAAATTTTGTATCAGCATTTTAATAATAAAAACCCACAGGGTTAATTTGATTCTGATCTGTTTACGCGTTTTGCACAATGATTCAATAAAATTTTCTAATTTTTGGTATTAACCCAAGGTAACCTTTATTCCAAAAGCTCACTTAATTAAAAATACTAATTTTTTTGCTCTCAAATAGTCTGAAATAGTGCAACAGCTAAATGAGATAATATTAATAATAATAAAAATAAAGATAGTAAAGAATCCGAATAATAATTACTTTAAATTTAAATAACGTAACATTTTCCTGCTCTACATTTTTTCGTAAGTGTTTGTTTTTTATCTACTTTGCAGTTGTTGTTTTTTAAAAAAAGATTTTGGTGTAAAATTGCATTTTTCTTCAAAAAAAAATCTAAAAATCAAAAATTAAGCAATTTCGTATATATTATGCTTAATTACATAGTATTTTAAAACAGTTTTCCCGAGAAACGAGCTTACATTTCTCTCATAAAATCATAAGCAAACGAGGAAGAGTGTAGTAGAACTTTCAGGTAAGTACAAAACAAAATATAAGTTGAAAAGCAGATCTTTAAACTTTTTCTAAACCATCGACTATATTTTATTCAAACGCTGGCAATTCAAATAAACTACTATTTACTTAGTATAATGACAAATTCAGTATACCCTTTTGACCTCTCAATGGAGTTTTGATTTAAGTTGATGTTATTGAAAAAAGTTAACACAAGAATAGTGTACATGTTAATTTTAAAATTTAATAAAGCAATTTTTTTAAAACGATTTTTTTAGGGATTATTCTGGCAATTTTTCAACAAATTTATCAAATTTCACTTGAAACTTTTCATAATTATTAAATAATAACAATAAAAATTCAAGCAGCACCAAATTGTCAACAAGCAGAAGAAAAACGTATAGAAAATTAGAGATAATCGTTAAAACTGTTTTGCAAACTGTTTTTAAAAGTTTTTGTTTCGCAATCGGTTAAAAGAACTCGACAAAACATTTTTTTAAACATTCCCCTAATACAAAGAAGTTTTACCTACTTTCAAAAATTGGACGTAATTTACTTACAAAAATTTTTTTTTTTGAATAATCGTAGGAAAGATAAGTATATGCATGTACGCATACACAATTTACATTCATGGGGTCAAACTGTTTCTGCTTAAGAGTAAAGTAATGAAAAAATCTGTAAAAAGGGGTTAATGGAACTCAACCAACCTTTTTTTGAAACTTTAAGCAAGCAATATTTCGCAAAATTGGACGGAATATCCTTCCCAAATTTTTTTTGAATAATTTGTCGGGTGGCAAGGGGTAACAAAATCCAAGTCTGTTAATAGAGCGAACTCTATTGTCAAAGAGGAACACATATACAAAATTTGAAGTCAATGGGTTAAACCATTTTTAATTTATAGCAAAGTAACGACAAAACCTATAAAAAGCTGATGGGCTGCAAAGGGTTAACGAAACTCCACAAATATTTTTTGGAGGCTTTCTTTTTAACGAAAGCAGTACTTCGAAAAAATTGCCGAAACTTGCTTTTTTCCAATTTGTACGCTCCCGGGCAACGCCGGGTAAATCTGCTAGTACTATGTATTTAAGCATTATATATACAAAATTGAATTTTTTGATTTTGAGATTTCATTTGAAGAAAACTGCAATTTCACACTGAAATCTATTTTTAAAAAACAACAACTCCTAAATAGATAAAAAACAAAGACTTCCGAAAAAATATGAAGTAGGAAAATGTTATGTTATTTAATTTTAAATATATTTTTATTCGGCTTCTTTATTAGCTATATTTTTATTATTATTATTAATATTACCTCATTTAGCTTTTAACTTTTTGAGACTATTTAAGGAAAAAAATTATTCTTATTAATTAAGTCAGCTTTTAGAATAAAGGTTAACTTGCGTTCATACCAAAAATTTGAAAATTTCATTGAATATTTGTTCGCAAACATGTCAAAACCAAATTAACCCTGTGGGTTTTAATTAAAATGCTGGTACAAAATTTTCAATAAAATTCTTTTAATCGTTTAAGCAAATAAAATTTATAGAAAACCTAATGACGTCGTCGTGGAAAACGGATTAATCGAACTTAACTAAAACTTTTTGCAGCCTCTCTTTTCGACTGCAAAATCACCCTGTAAAATTGGACACAAATCGGAAACACAAAATTTTTTGGAAGCCCGCCAGGCCGAAATGGGTTAATTTATTCCAACCAAATTCATACGACTTATTTCTGTTGGTAAGAAGATTATTTGAGCAAAATTTCAAGTCAATCCAAAAAACGAAAAAACCTGTTGACTTATAAAAATGTGACATAGCCTATGTCACCCCTGGGCTCTCAGAATTATTCCTTTAAAATTTTGTGACAATCGGACCATTCACGTGAATCCTGGACAAACAAACAAACAAAAAAACAAATTTTCTCCTTTATATATTAGATTAGTAGTTTGATTGGTTATCGTTTTTAAAAATAAAACTTTGCAATTAAGATATTGTACTTTATTAAAAATATTAAAAAAAATTAACATTTTTTAAAAATATTAAAAAATAATTAATTAATTTGTATCCGTATAATTTTTATATTTAAAATATTAATAAAATTCAAATTTTTAAAATTAATAAAAAGCGAATGTTTTTTTTTATTCTTATATTTTTTATTTTTGTATCAATTTATATTTTTACTTTTATAAGAAATGCTTTACTTTCAAGAATTATCAGAAATTCTTGTAAACAAACACTTTTAACATTAAAATTTATGCACTGAAACTTAACCGGTACGCTTTCTTTTAGCGCTTGATGTGAAAATTTTTTTTGTATAAGACACAAGTACAATTTTATTTAGATTTTCTCACATTTGATTCGATTTCAGTCTTACAAAACGAAATTATATTATAATTAATTTGTCATTTTTTGTGTAAAACTAAAATCTAACTAAACTAAAATCTAATTTGTCTTACATAACGAAAACATATCATAAAATTGATTTGTAATATTATAAAACGTCGAAATTTGGAATTGCTTTATAAATACAAATAAAACATTCAAACAATCAGAGCAATTGTTGACTTTATTTCAGTTAGAAAATAAAAAACAAATCATTTGCAATTTGCAACTGTCAAGTTTATGTATATAGAGCAGTTCCAAAATTTGATCTGTCTTTGATCTTTGATAAAATGAATAATATATATGATGATATGTTTTTATTGTGTAAGACTAAAATCGTACCAAATGTGAGTAAATTAAATAAAATTGTACTTTTGTCTTACACAAAGAAAGACAATGACAGCCCGTGGAACTATTCTATACTACACTCATAATTTAAATTAAACGTTTGGGTTTTTTTATCTGTTTCCCACTATTTCTTAATAGATCGGTTGGTATTTTGTTATGAATGTGTAGGTATGTACATTTACAATATTGAATTTTTATATTCTTCTTTTTCTAAAATTTGAATGAAAAAGAAAGAATTTGTGTTAATAAAAAGAAAAAATATGGCTTTATTTCGCTGTTGAATGAGAAATAAAGCCATATCGTAAATTTTTTCGCGTATGGTTTTTTTTTCGCATATAATTGCAAAATAAAGCCATATGGTTTTATTTCCTTTTTGAAAATGTAATTTTATTTGTGACATAATAGCAATTTCATTTTCCAAACAAAAATAATTATAACTAAAAATTCTAAACAAACTTTTTTATAAATTTAATTTGTAGGTTTTAAATATTCTGGAAAAAGCGGCAATCCTGATTTTGAATCCAACTCCAAAAACCCTCCTAATTGAGTATCTGACATATACATATATACAGAATCTCATATATCACGTATATATAAATATTCTGTAAAAGGCTTATTTCACTGCTTTTGAATCGAACTCTAAAATCCCTTCTAGTTTACAGTCTCGTATAAACATATATATATAAATATTCTGGAGAAATGGAATTCCCTGATTTTGAAACCGACTTCTAATTATTATTCTACAATATTTTTAAATAGCGGGGGTTGCTGCCGCTAAACCCCGTTACAAATGATTGAAACCCAGATAT